>JAMLFT010008344.1:0-13795 GCA_026544285.1 Pachyrhizus erosus | reverse complement strand
TCTCTTAATTAATTTTTAATATATATATATATATGTGTCTGTGTGTGTGTATATATATATATACATATATATATAAATATTTAAATCATTTTATTTCTTTCTATCTTCATCTAAATTTTTAGCATCTTGTATAAATTTTATACACTACTGATTATCTTTAATTATTATTGTTCTCGACCATTATTTATTTCTTAACAATTAATTATTAAATGTCTATTATTGTAATAATTTTAATGACAACTCATAATTTCCTAAAATACTTTAATTTAAGTTCTAACACATGTATAATACCAAAATCATTCTAAACATAATTATATTTACCATCCCAATACTAATTTCCTATTATTTACATTGCATTACATGTTATTTTTTCTTATTTCCATTAATAATATCATACAATTTTATGAAATTTAGTTTTCATGTATTCCAGATGTTACAATCTCTTATTTCTTATAACATATTTCAATACAAAGATTTGTATACTCAAATTATATTATTTTTTATCATCAAAACTATAGATTATTAGGAGTATAAGTCTTCGATTTTAACAATCTCTCCTTTTTGATAATGACAAACAATATTAAAATTTGATAATTAAGATATTGATAATGAAACTAATATATATATATATAAAAAATCATATGTTGATATATGATATGAAACTCCCCCAAGTCTAACATTCATCCAAACAATAACGCGAACAACATAAATGTACCAAAGCAAACAACACATTGACACATCTTTACATCTTTGGAATGACCTAATAAACCAAATTCTTCACACATGACATCATTATTATCACCAAAAATCATATCATCTAAATGAATTTGTACTAGTAAGATGTCATTTTTAGTTTTCTTAATAAACAAAGTTGTGTCAACCTTGCCTTTTTTAAAATCATATTCAATTAGGAAATTATTTAACCTTTCATACCAAGGCTATGGTGCTTGTTTCAATCCATAAAGTGCCTTTTTTTAGTTTATATACATGACTAAGAAATTCACAATCAGCAAATCCAGGTGGTTGAGAGACATAAACTTCTTGCTTAATATATCTATTTAAGAAAGCACTTTTGACATCCATTTGGAAAAATTTAGAATCCATCAAGGAAGCAAAAGCTAGAAGAAGTCTTATAGCCTCAAGTCTTGGAATTAGATCATAAGTTTCATCATAAACAATACCTTATTATTGACTATAGTCTTTGGCTACTAAATGAGCTTTAGTTTTTGTTATAAAATTAGATTCGTTCATTTTGTTACAAAAAACCTATATGGTACCAATTACTTATTGAGCATTAGTACTTGACACAAGATCCCAAATATCAATTCTTTTAAATTGATTTAATTCTTCTTACATAAAAAAATAATCAACGTTCATCAAGTAAGGCTTCCTCAATTGATTTTGGCTCAATTTGTGATACAAAAGCAACATGCTTATAGAAATTATTAAGAGAGCTGAGTAGTTACCCCTTTATCGATATCACCTATGATATTGGTCTATAGAGATTCTCCATTTATTCGATAGCTCCATTGTAGGTTGTTGAGTTTCTTAACAATTTACCATTTACTCAATGCGAGGTTTAATTTCCTTAATTTGGCTAGATTCTACAAGTTGTCTTGCACAATCATCATCTAGACTTCCAAAATTATTCATTTGTTGTTGTTTCCATAAGTGACAAATCCATCTTATTTTGAGGAGATTTCAAAGAATTTTGTTGAATCTTCCATCAAATGCTTTGAACACCCGTTGTCAAAATACTAAAGGGATCTTGGAGCCTTTAAGCATACCTACAAAATAGATTTTGAGGAAGTTGAGGTACCCAAGTGGTTTTGGGTCCTTCAACAATAGTGAGAGGTTTGGTTCCTTTTAGAATACACATGTATTTACCACTAAGAATGCCATATTTTTTATGTAACACATATTATTATTATGACCTTCCTTATTGCAATAGAAACATGTAACAAAAAGATAATTAATTGATTTTTTAAACCTAAAAAAGTTTTATAAAATTTCTCTTGTGATTGTATTTATAACCAATTACAATTTTATTAAAAATATACACTTGTTTTCCTATGATAACATTCAAATTGATTCTACCCAAGGTAAACTTAGAAAGAGTCTTTTTAAGATTAGCATTTTCAACTTTAAGATTAATGCAACAATCGCATTTACCCTTTTGAGATAAGGAGGATGATGGATGATTTTCATTTAAATGAATGGATTCTAGATTATCATGCTTTATCTTAAGATAATCAAATCTTTCTTTAATATTGTCAATTTGTGACTCATAAGCTTTAATTTTAGTTTTAAGCTTATTATTGGACATAATTACCTTTTGTGCCTCTTCATGAATTTCCATAAATGCTAGAAACAATTCATCATAAGATAGGATTTGAGTTTCATGATCACACATATTGGTTTCTTCATCTTGTGTAGTCTTTAGGCAAAGGTTACTATTCTTTTTCTCATTTAAGTCACTTAAGGAGCTTGCCTTGCTATCATCCCATGCAATGTTGACTTTCCTTTTCTTAATTGACTTTGTATGCTTCTTATCTCCCTTTTGTAGTTTCTTTAGGTAGATTGGGCAATCTACCTCGATGTGACGTTGTTTACCAAATTCAACGAAAGTATATGTAGTTGGAGTATAATCAGTTTTCTTTGCATCCTTTTTCTAAAAGTAGTGGCATACGCCTCTAGACAACTATGCCTACATGAAGGAAACTACCCAACCGATGATTGGGAATTAGCTGCGATTGTTTTCGCACTTAAGATTTGGAGATGTTATCTCTACGGGACAAGATTTGAAGTCATCAACTATCACAAAAGCCTACGATATTTATTTGATCAAAAGGAACTAAACATGATGTAGAGACGATGGATGAAATTCTTAAAAGACTACGATTTTGAACTATTTTACCATCCAAGCAAAGCAAATGTAGTGGCTGATGCACTTAGTAGAAAGTCACTACATCTCTCTACAATGATGGATGAAGAATTAAAATTGATCGAAGAATTTAGAAACCTTGATTGGTAGTAGAAATACACCCTAAAAGTTTATATCTCGAAACTATGACTGTCACTAGCAAATTTCTAGAACATGTCAAGGAAGAACAACAAGTAGATCACACCTTACAAGAAAGATTAGAGATGACAGATGGGAACCAGGAAAAGAAGTTTCAACTAGGCACGAATGGCATAATCTGGATGAACGGGAGAATTTGCATACCTCACAACGAGGAAATGAAAAGGATGATCCTGGATTAAGCGCATAAAAGTCAACTTAGTTTTCATCCTAGCACTACAAAAATGTATGAGGATTTGAAGAAAAGTTTTTGGTAGCAAGAGATGAAAAGCGATATGATTAGATTCATTACTGGTTGCCTAACTTATCAGAAAGCTAAAGTAGAATATCAGAAACCTTTCAGATATCTTCAACCACTAAAATCCTCGAATGGAAATGGGACAGTATTTCCATGGATTTTGTGACAGGATTACCAAGAACTTCCATCGGGCACGACGCCATATGGGTAATTGTAGATCATTTGACTAAGACCGCACATTTCTTACCCATAAATATCTAATACTCTCTTAATAAATTGACTCAATTGTATCTTAAGGAAATAGTTAGATTACACGGAGTCCCCTCAAGTATAGTATCAAACAGAGATCCCCGATTCAATTCAAGGTTTTAGGGATGTCTACAAGAAGCCTTAGGAACAAAATTGAAACTTAGTTCTATGTATCACCCTCAAATTGACAGATAGACAAAAAGGACAATTCAATCACTTAAAGACCTACTAAGGTCTTGTGTGATTGAGAAAAAGGTAGTTGGAATGAATTCCTACCATTGGTAGAATTCACATACAATAATAGTTATCATGCGAGCATAGGAATGACACCTTATGAAGCACTATATGGGAGGAAGTGCAGGACTCCTCTGTGTTGGTTCGAGATAGGAGATTTGTTGTTACTAGGGCCTGAAATATTACAATAGACTATGGAAAAAGTGAAACTTATCCAGGACAAACTAAAAGTTACTCAAGATCGACAAAAGAGCTATTATGACAAGAGGAGAAAGCTTTGGAATTTCAGGAAGGAGAACACGTTTTCCTAAAAGTGACACATATGACAGGTATAGGTTGATCCCTAAAATCTAGAAAGTTAACACGAAAATTTATAGGACCCTACCAAATTCTGAAAGGAATTGGCCCAGTCGCTTATCAAATAGCCTTACCACCTTCTTTGGCCAACTTGCATAATGTTTTCCACGGATCTCAACTTAGAAAATATATTCCTGACCCTAATTACGTAATAAAACCTGATCATGTATCAATTAGAGAAAATCTAACATACGATGTTTCACTTGTCAAGATTGCTTATTGAAGAGTAAAACAACTCAAAGATAGGAGCATTGACTTGGTCAAAGTAATTTAGAATCCAATAGATGAAGGAGATGCAACATGGGAATTAGAAAGTAGAATTAGAGAACTATACCCCAAATTGTTTTAGATGTACAAGTTTCAGGGACGAAATTTCTTTAAGGGGGATAGAGTTGTAACATCCTATGTTTGATTTAATGAGATTATAAAATTAAATAGAAAATTTTGTTCCTTTTCCCTTCCAATATTATAAAATATTCCCAACATAGAAATTAGATTTTTATTTGCTATGAAGAAAATATTATAATTGGATAATATTTTCCAAAGAAAGAAAAGAAGAAAGTGAGAGAGTGAAATGAAAGATTTAAAAGAATTTAGTTAGTCAAAATATAAAATTAAAATAAAACATAAAAGATGGAAAAATAAATTAATTTCTAAATAGAATTTAAATTTATCATGTTTTTAATAAAATAAAAATAAAGGGAGAGAAGAATAAAAATGAGAAGAATCAAAATAGAATCAGAATATGATTTTTAGAAGTTAAAAATAAATTTTTAGGGATTAAAAATGAATAAATAAATACTTTAACATAAGGTAAATATATTTTTATCAAATAAAATAAATATTGGAAAAAGAAATTTTAAATCAGTATAAGAAAAATATAATTAAGTTTTTAGGTTTTTTGCAAGAATTTAGAAATTAAAAATGGAATTATAAAAAAATTTAAAAAAATAGAAAATTAGAAGAAAAAAAAGAAAAAGAGAAAATAAAAAATAGAAAATAAAAGAAAAGGAAGGAAGTTGGGGGAAGGGACGGTCCAGGGTTTCGATCCCAAGTCTTGAGAGAAAGGGAGAGAGAAGCGAAACGCGCCAACTGAGCTACCCCTCAAGAGTAACATTAAAAACAAATTAAAATCATATAAGTCTTAAAAGCACTAGTTTAAGTAAGTGAAAAATAAAACGCGAAAGGCAAAAAGGTGGGGGGTGGACTCGAAGTGAGGGACATTGGGGTCGAAGTGAATTTTGGGACGCAAAGGTTGCCATTTGACTGCTAGGTCCACTGTTGTTATTTTTATGAATTAAAATATACTTATGTTAACTTTTAAAATGTAAACCATCATTGAAGTAGCTCCGTTATCTCCTTCCTCAAGCCAATTTGTACAACTGACGCGTCTTGCAATTTCTGCCTTGCCCATGTCCTTCTAGCCACCTAGCTATGACCGCCATATCCTATAGGTTACTTCGACATGAATGAAGAAGACAAGGAAGGCCTACAAATACCGAATCAATTTTGAAATTGAAGGGGGGAAAATGTGAATTCCTTTCCAAAATTCTCTCTAAATTCTCACCCTCATTGCCTTATTCTAATCCAGAAAGCTTCGAAATCATTCATGCTTTGATTCTATCAAAGAAGTTTAAAGAATCTTTCAAAGAAGCGCTCTAAGAATCATGATTTCGAAGTGACGCTAGAGCATCATCGGAGGTTCGCTGAAAAACTCAACTCCAAGTAGGAGGAGCCATTTTCCTTTTAAATTTGATATTTAGGATCGTTCTAAATTGTGTTAATTAGAATTTTTGTAAGTTTTACGCCCTGAAATGGGAGAATTCCCCAATAATGAATAAAATTTGAAAATCCCAGAATTATGAAATCGAATGAATCAGTTTGACCTGTTTAGATGTTTTTTGATGGAATTGAAAGTTAAATACACTTTGTCATTGACATTTGAACGATTCTAGACATTAAGTTGACCAAATTTTTTTAAGAAATGAAGAATGAAACAATAATCAAAGGATCAGGTTCTATCTTTGTTCTATGTTTAATTTTACTTTGGGATTTATGTAAGTATAGTACTAAGGTGAGTAATTACAGCCCTACATGGTTCGAATTATGCAAATGAACTCAGTAGGAGAAAAGGAAGGAGAAATAATTGGTTTAAATCAACTTTGAGCCAAAACCAGGGATTTTGGACCATTGGGGAAGAAGATGGTCCAAATGACCATTTTGACCCCGAGGCAGTAAAATTACTAAAATGCCCTTGAATTAGAAATTTGAAATTTTGCCGTTTTTTTTATTATCTAAAATCTTTGAAAATAACTTTAGAAGGTATCTTTGCCCAATATCTAATGCTTTATCATGGATTCAAGGAATTTTATAAAACTTAGTTTTTTTTAAATAACCAAAATACTCCTAAGTATAGAAAAATTGGAATTTTTGAACTATTGGATATAATTAAATTAGGGGAATATTGTTAGGACTATTTTATGTATGAGCTTAGAATATTTTTTCACTTTTAGAAATTAAAAATCCTTAGAAATAAATTTTATTTCAAATTGACCAAAATGCCCCTATGTTATAAAAACCAAATTGTATCACTATTTGGTCATTCTAAATTTAGTGAAAAATATTCTAAGCACTCTCTAGTAATATTAGAAATCTTTATAAAAATTAATGAGTAGAAATGTGAAGGGAATATCCCTAAAAGGACAAATTTTATAAAATGACCAAAATATCCTTCTTAAGAAAAATCCCTAAAATAACTCATTGTTTTAGTGAAATTTCCAAACTAAGATAAATAGAGAATCAAGAACCTTTATGCTTACTTCTTTCACATAGATATAAAGACATTGGAAACAAAAATGTAAAAATGACCATTTTGTCCCTAACTTACTATTTAGATATAATGTAAATTATTGATTACTGTGATTATTGAATATACTTTTAAATGAATTGAGATGATGATATAAATGTAATTTCATACCTCTACTACTAATGAGAGGTAAGTATTTATTATCACTGTTCATTTGAGAAAGTAAATTCTGAAATAAGCTTAGGATAGAAGATGAACTAAGAAATGCTTAGACAATGATGACAACATCAAGAATGATTGTGATATAAAGATGAAAGATGGATACTACCCATGGATATCTAATCATGTCATCAGTACCAATATAGAATGAGTAGCAGAGATGACAGATGAAATAAGGAGGGTAGATTGAAAACCCTAATGAGTGAGAAGTAAGAATGGGAAATGCAAAGGTTGATCACAGAAGGTACCTGAGCAATGTATGTAAGCTCTACTGAGACTGTGGGGATAGATAGTGTGCCAAGTTGTGAACCGCTCAAAGTAGAGGGTGTCATAGAACCAACTTGGCATCCCTGACAAAGCGAAGCATTGCCAAGATTTGGTTGAGTGTATCCTAGACCGAGTACCAAGCATGATATGTACTCCCGATCGTCAACCTAAGATTGCAAATTGGATTATTAATGACACGCTTGTGTAAGCCCTCTTGGAGTTGGAAGTTTTGGAGGCAACGAAAGGCCCTAACTCAAATAAAATCCCTGATTAGGCACAAACGGTGAGATGAGAGCCTAAGCTAGATAAATAACCCTTTATTTGCATGTATGTGTTACCTGAGGATAGATGACTCACTCCTACACCCTCATACATTTTCGAACACAGATGGAAGAAGAATTTCAACCACTATTCCACTTGACCATAATACCCTTAGAAGGGAGATGGACCTATAACAGAATCCAAGGGGATGATATGTTTGTAGGATACGTTCAATTCGCCTTCACGCCTACCTACATCGTAGTCCCATGGTAATTCCACCACATAGATTTACCAGCGGTTCTATCCTAGACTTTGCCTACGAGATTCACTAGTGTTCCAACAACATGATGATGACTTCAAAATCCTCAACCCCCATAGTCCTCCATGGGATCAGTCCAAGCTTATAATCTAGACAAGAGAGAAGTCTCTATATAAGAAAAAGATCCTTTTGAAAGATCTGATTAGATAAATTAAATCTGGAAGTTATTATGGATATCATTTTGTTTGGTTACTAAGAAATGTAATAACAATTTTACTTATGACTCTATCTGCATTGTATAATTAAGTTGAGAATACTTGGAATGAAGTTGTGTGAAATGTTGTGTTATGTCAAATTGTAATTCTCCTAACGATTTAACATTTTAATGTTTTATCTGCGCTAAAGTTATTTGGATACAATTTTTAAAAATTAAGAGTAAGTGAAAAAGGGCGTTACAAATTTCAACCTAGTTATAAATGTGTTTTATTTATTTATTTATTTATTATATTTCTTGAGTTGATTTATATATATATATATAAAATAAAACAAATCTTTGGAATTAATTAAAAAAATTAATTTTAAATAGCCAAAATTCTCTAAAAGATTTTATATGATAAATATTTAGGATAGAAAATTTATTTAATTGATAAAAATTTGGTTATGCTTGTGTGATTAAGAAATTAAATTCCTAATGTGCGTTAATTTCTTGTTTGTTTACCGCATATTTGTTTGATGAACTTTATATGTCAAATAAAGTTATAGAGATAAATATTTTTAAATAACCTTAAGAAATTAAAAATAAAATAAATATGAGGTTTTAGTCATAAAAGGAAGGCATAATTTTAATTGGACAATTGTGCCTTTCTTGATGAAATTTTTTTGTTATTGATCAATTTTCATCAATAAAAATCCATTAGATAAAATTTAAATTCCATTCTATTAAAACCTAGATTGTTCTAATCTATCAATTAGAAAGATAAAATTATGTTGTAAAGAAAGAAAATAGAACAGAAAAACGGATAACATTAATGAAGAAAAATTTGTCAAAAATCAAACAAAAAATGATTTATTGCATTTCAAGAAAATCCTTCTAGACCAAGTAGACCCCATATGGAGGCATGTGGTAACACCCATTAGTTGATAAACCCTTGTGCCCCAAACTTACGTTCTCCCACAAAACCCCACCTAAATTTACTAAAACATCACATTAACATTAAATAATCATTAATACACATCTAATCCCATTTAATTACTGTAAAAACAGAACCCTACTACCTTGCATGCAAAGCCACCTCTCGTCCCTCACCTACAATTTGAAGTTAGCTTCCGATCTCTCATTTCTCTCATTTGCTTCCAAGAGAAAACAAACAAGTTAGACAAAGGCACCAAGAGAGGATTCAAGTTCCTTCATGGCTTACAACTCCAAGCTTTCCAACATCAACCTCTTTTCTTCTAATCTCTTGGTAAGAATGAGTTCTTTTTGTGGATTCAAGATTTCTTGGCTAAGCTTGAAGACCAAGATTATGCATATTCAAAATAAGCTCTTGCATATGACTTTTCTTTGTAGCATCCTGTTTAAAGTTAAATAATTTTATATTAGAATTTATATTTAAATTTTGTGAAATTTAGAATGATAGGAGGAAATTTTATTTAAAATTTTATTAAGAGAAGAAATTATAATTAGTAAAGATTTAAAATAATTTAGGTGTAAAATTTACTTTTGGAATAAAAATTATAAAAGATCGATTTAGAAACTATAGATAGGTACGATTAATGGCTTATAATAAAATAGTTTAAAATAGATTAAACTAGAATTAATAAATTAAAAATAAATTAATTTATAAAAGTAGAAAATTATAAAGAAAATATATTTAGGAATTTTTGAATAAGTAGAAAAAATTAAGGAAAGAAGTAGAAATTAAAAGGATAAAATTAAAATAGTAATATGAATTTTTAAGATAAAAAATTGAATTTTATAATTAAATATATAAATAACATAAATTAAATAAACATAATTATAAAATATGTAAAATTTTCTTATAAAGAAAATATTAGAACAAGTGGGGAAAAATATAAAAAATGATGTAAAGGAATTTTAGAAAAATTTTACAAGTAAAAATAATAATTCTATAAATAAAAGCAAAAAAAAAAAAGAAAAAGGGAAAATAGAAAAAAGGGAAAATATAAAAGAGTTGGGTAGAGGTCGAACTCAGGACTTGTAGGGGAAGGGCGTGTTTTTGCCAACTAAGATAGCCATCCTATGCAGCAAAAAAAGGCTTTAATTAATACTTAAGCTATAAGTGCTAAATAATAGGAAAAAAATGAAAGCGGAAGGCAGAAAAAGGGGAGCCTAGGGCTCAAACTCGTACCCCTTACGGCTCTAGAGAAGATAGGAGAAAGTAGTTGCTAGTTAGACCGCTAGACCCATTACTGACAACATAACAAAATAAAATGCATATATCCCTTCCTCGTTTTCCTTCAAACTACTATGGCACCTTCGTTTTCAACCTCGAACTTCCCCTGCAATAGGTAGTCGCCCATCCTACATTTTGAGCCTCCCTTACTCAACGAAGCTACCTCTACCATCTAGGAATAAAATAGAATAAAACTAGGCGATGGAAAGGCTATATAAACACCCTCAAGAGTAAGCAACGAACATCAACCTGAAGCATTTTCTCTTCTCAAATTCTCTTTGAATACTTGTCCTTTTTAGTTCATTCCAATCCTAAAAGTTTCAAAATAACTCAAGCTTCTACTTTGTCAAAGAAATTGGAAGAAACAATGAAGGAATCATGAATTAGGAAGGTTATCGGAGCTTTGCCAGAAATTGCAAATTCTTGTCTGAAAAATCAAAATTGAGGTAGTAGGAGTTGTTTTTTCTTGAATTCTGTTTGTTAGAACTGTTCTAGGTTGTTTGAATTTGGATTTTTGAAGGTTTAACATTCTTAGAAATATGAATTCATTGAAAATGAATCCAACCTGAAATTCTAGAAATTTGAATTTTTAGAATTTCAATCCTTTATGTTTGTGCCATGTTAGTTTGAATTTTTGGTAAGGCGAGTTTCTTTAGTAATATTCAAAGTATTCTAGGCAGGAAGTTTTTGAGAATTGTTTAGAGTAGATGGAAATTGAGTATGAATAGATTCTATGTATTTTGTTCTTATTCTGCTTTCTAATTTTTTCAAAATTGAGTAAAATGTAGAGAAAAAAAGGATAAATCTAGCTTTGTATGATTCAAAATTTATAATATAACCTTAGTAGGAGAAGTAGAGAAGGAATTAGAGAGTTTAAAATGTTTTCAAAACAAAACAAAACCTTTGTTCTTGAGGTTGAAGATGATTAGGGTCAAATGACCATTTTGCCCTTGGGGTTAAAATTACCTAAATGCCCCTATTAAATTTTGTTGTAGTTGTTATTCTAATTTAGGAAAAAGATAGCTAAGGTGTTTTACACTAATACTCAGTAAACTCACAACATTTACAAAGTAAAAAATGTCACAGAAATTTAGTAGAAGTAATTTTTTAGTGAAAAAATTCCAAAATACCTTTTTCATTGAAAAATGTCCAAACTGCATTAAACTACAAATCATAATATCTTATTCTATCTTAAATGGGCACTAACTATTAATTATTCATGTTATGAAAATAAATTTATAAATGTAGCCATAAAAGATAAGTGAAATGATTAAAATATTCTTTCTAATATAAGTTGATAAAACTGGTGAATTTTACCTGAATTTTGTAATTAGAAAGACTATTTCTATAATCCCTCTTGATGATGTATAAGCTCTAATTGTTAATATATCTCAATTCCTTCTTTACCATGACTTGTTTGAATAATAAATGATTTACATCTAGCCTAAAAGGGGTAAAACTCAAAGAATAAACCCTAGGATAAAAGGCAAGGAATTACGATGAGTTTGATAAGTCTCCGAGACGTAATGATCCCTCCTGTAGAATGATCTTTGGCTAGAAAGGGCCAAGATAATTTATAAATTGGCCAATTGATATTATTATTAATGAAATGGTGATATGAGATAGGATTTATCAGAGGTTGTGAGTTGGATTTTGTACCTGGAGACTTGATCCAAAGAAGACAAGAAGTAGCCCTTAATAGTAATTCATGTGAGACACAAGATTAGAGGAATGCAATGGGTTGAGTACAGTAAGAACTTGAGGAACGTATGCAGGCTGTGAAAGTCCTTGGGGGTGTAGAGGTGCAAAGTTTGTGGATCGCTCTATAAAGAGAGGGTTACACTAAGCTGGCCTAACAACCTTGATGTGGTGGAGCATTACCAAGATCAGTGGAGAGTATTTGAGTCTTTGTACCGGATCAGAATATATACTCTCAATCGTTACCCAAATTGCAAATTACAAAATGAATGATACGTTTCTCATAAGCCCTTAGAAGTCAGTAGTAAGAGGTAGCGAAGGGCCCTAATATGCTAGTAATAAATTAGTAGGACATATAATAGTGGGTTAAGAGTAAACGTCAACTTTTATAGGTACGCCATTGTGCGTGTGTGATGGAGAATAGGTGACTCACTCTTATATATCCCATACTTTTCAACAGAAGATGTCTAACGAATTCCATCCTTTATTCCACTTATCGATCATGCCACTCTGTAGAGACTCCTATACCAGTTAAACACCTACATTGGTTTTGTTCGATTCTCCTTCTTCCCTGCTGATGCTTACTCAACTGCTTCACTCGATCAGATTGTTTTTCCTATAGTATTAACTAAAACCACACCTCCCCAATTCTCTGATTCCCCACCTAGATTTCCATCCTACCCTCGACGAAGGCAATAGACCAACCCCAACCAACCCTCTTCAACCACACCCACCAATGGCACCAAACCATCCAGGAGGGGGGAATCACCAGAGGAGGAAGATTCGTCGAAAAACTTTGAGTGAAGTGATGAATGAAGAGAAGTTAAATTTCAGCTTTTGTGATGTATTAGTTACAAAAGTTATTACTAGTAGTATTGTATATTAACTTTTTTTTAATGAAAGAAATGTTAGTTTTCAACATCCATATCCAAATGGTGACAATTGATAATTAAATAATTAAATATATCGGTAAGAAATCAAATTGTTACATTCTTCACCAATCTTCCATTGCATGTTTAAAAAATCACTTTTTTATTCATTTTGTTTAAGTGTTGCATTTGTTGGCTTGGTTTCGATGACTAGTATGTCATCTTCTGTTTGTCTCTTTTTGATTTTTCAAGCCATGAGGATGATCCTTAAATGAAGGAGACTCTGCCCAATTTTTGTTAGATTTTTCAAAAATTAGTTACTATTTTATTCATGGCCAAAGAATGAGAGACTGTGATTTAAACTTAGCTTCTTGCATGTGTATGTGTCACTATTCTAGGTATATCTTTTGTAACATATTACTAAACTAAATAATTAGAATATTTTTTGTTTAGAATAAGAAAAATAAACGAGAATAAAAGAAGTTTTAAATAGTAGTTATGCTTAGTCTGAATAAATTTTTGTGGTATTGTGTGCATTGGAATTTGAATTTAAAGATATTATAGGGAATTATTGTGATTTGTAAAATATAATTATAAATTAGTTTATGAGAGATGTATAATAGTCTAACTACAAGAAATTTAGATACTTTTTTATTTAAAATTAGTAAAGATACAAATAAATTTTGAAACTAAATATATAGAAAATAAAAAGATAAGAAAGAAAATATATAATTAAAATAAATATGACATTTATAAAAATATGTTGGGAGGTGGAAAATGAGTAGAGATAAGAAGAGAAAATTTTAATCTAATATTCTGGATTTTTAGGATAACAAAAAGAA
>JAMLFT010008343.1:0-13764 GCA_026544285.1 Pachyrhizus erosus | reverse complement strand
AACAAAATCTTAATTTTTTCTTCAAATTCTAACATTATATTTTATAAAAAAATTTAAATTTTGTTAAAAAGTTGTTTAGTTCAAAAGAAATAATGACAGAAGAAAGACACAAATGAATTTTGATTCAAAATTCTAGTTATCAAAATTGATTAGAAAGAAATAATTTTAATTAGAGTTGTCAAAATTGGTTCAATTCAATGAATTAACTTAAAAAAATCAAACTAATTTGATCCAATTCAATGGGATAGATAAGTTTATTAAGTTTGTTTGATTTGATATTATTTTTTATTTTTTAAAACTAATAAAAATTTAAGCATAAATAAATAAATAAGTCAAATTATCTTGATCTGATAATTGATCAAGCTACACCAAGAAAAATACGGCTCGTAAGAAATTAAAACAATGCTAAATCGAATTGAATTGACTTATTTGATAGCTCTAATTTTAATGAAAATAAAAAGGTAATCCTTGTTTGATTCACAAAAGAAAATAAAGAATTTTAAAATTAATTTATGTTTATACCCTTATAATTTTAAATTTTAAAATACAAATAGACATATTTTAGTCACTATATTTAAAATAATTACTAACAACATTTTTTTCTAACACTCCCTTTGTTTTTAAATTTTCTTCCTTTCCCTTTAAATTAGAAATAAAATTGGGTAACAAAATTTTTATTCTTCTCCATTATTCTCACCTTTTAAAAATTAAATAAAATAATAAAAAAAAATTCTCCTTCATTCATTTCTTCCGAACAAAACATTGTATAAATATATCACTTCTTCAATCTTAAGATTTTATTTTCATATTTCAAATTTTTCACCAGGTATTCAATAATTTAGATGAAACATTAACTTAATTATTTTAAATATGAAATATTATAAGATTTTGTTTACTTTAAAAAATTAAAAGACCTAATCAGTTGAAAAAATAAAAAATAAAAATCAACATCCATATTATTCAAACTAAAAAAACAATTTATGCAAAGTAAAAGATTCATTTTCAAAAAAAAATATAAATTATTAATTAAAAATAACTATTAAAATTAAATTCATTGTTTTTAATTGACTATTATAATTTATTGTTTTATTCGTTAAAAATTATCTTTTTATTTTAAATGAATTAAGTCCAAATTCAGAAAAATCAGAAAATAATATAGCAAAAGTTGTACAATAGAGATTCAAAAGAGTTTAATTTTAATATATCATCAATTAAAATATACTTGTGATGATATTTAATTTTATGCTAGTAATTTTATATTAGTATTTTAGTATGTGAATTATATAAAATAAATATTTATTTTATATAAATAAAATATAATAATTAGATACTTTTAAATATATAAAATATATTATAAGTAAAATTTATAATAAAAATAATTTAAAACACATAATTAATGTTTTAGTTTTATGATAAATAATTTATATTGTGATATAATAATAATTTATTAAAAATACTAAAATTTAAGTTAGAACAAAATATATTAAAAATGATAGATTGAAAGAGACACGAGGTTAAAAAAATTCTTAACAACCCTATGATTAAAGTAAAACTCTCAAAAATATCCATATTGAAGAATAATAGTTAATAATATCTTCATTGAAGACAGTTATTTCAATTTATATGTAAAGAGAGATTGTTTTGTAGGTAATGTTAGTGCGTACTAATGCAAGAAATAGTTCATCGTGGACACTGAGTTTTGCACTATTTGTAATCAAAATTTCTTTTTATTTTTAATGAGTTTTTTAAATAGAAAATGACTTTAATATCCTAATTTTAAGTACTTTTATATTTTAGTAAACGTGTGTCTCTATACTCATTGTGAGTTTTGATGAGATGTTTGACTTTGTTTTCATATTTTTTAATGTGTTCTTCATAAAGGCTTTAGACTTTTTCTCGAGACTCTTGGTGACACTCCTGGTAGCATCGTCTTTGTTAGACTCGACAACAGGGTTTCCTTTGTTGGCAAGCACGACGATGACAAGTTCAACCACATGCTCACCAATATCTTGACAAAGAATAACATAAGGTTCAATGCGATCAATTTTGAATAGAGAGCACATGCTGCATTTGCATCTGTGACCCTACACATTGACAAAGAGTGTGAGTTCATATTTTACCAAAACTCCAACATTGACATGCACCTTACACCTAAAGATCTCAATCTTAAACTCTGAAGATTTGTGAACAAATTTGTCTCTTCTTCTAAACTCTCAATTCTTCTCATTTTTTCTTTTTTTCGTCTTGATAGGAATATCTCTCGTAAAGTTTATCGAGCCAACATAAGCAACTAGAACACTAATTCACATTTGTTTTATTGAATTTACTATTAGTTATTATTAATCATGTGTCTTAAAATGTCAATAAGACTTTTAATACTCTGGTTAGTGTGTTGTTTCCTAAGATTCATCCCATTTTTAAAACACTCCTCAAATTCATGTTCTTGATTTGTTGATTTGTTATTTGAAAGTCCTATTGTATCCTTCTTTTGTTTGTTTCTTTTTGTCCAATAAAAAAATTTGAAAAATATAATTATGTATACTACAAAGAATATTTGTGTAAAATTTATTTAAAATAAGAATAATTATTATTATTAAATGATCGTATTAAAAGATAGCAAATCAAACATACCAATCATTAGATATTATATAATAATTTTACAATTATCGTGTATTAATCCACCAAATATTATTTATTAAAGTGATTCGTCCTAACTAATTTTTATTTTGTGCATAATAATTACCCTTATATTAAAACTTATAAATAACACATATTATTCAAAACTCCCTTATCACTAGACTAACTCTAATGGTGTGATATTTAATTTTAGACTAAATTATAATTTGAGTTCTCTTTAATTCTAAATATGTCATTCGAGTCCTTTTATTTTTAGTTTTTTAATATTTTAGTTCTCTCATTTTAAAATTTCACAATTTTGGTTTAATTTTAATTTTTATATATGTTTATTTATTTTCTATTTTAGTCAAACTGAATCATAAATTTAATATTTTCATTTAAAGTATAATTAAAAATATTTTAATTAATTTAAATAAAAATAAAATATATACAAAATAAAAATTAGATTAAAATTATAATTTTTTAAAATATACAATCTAAATTCATAAAAATAAAAATATGAGACGAAAATCACATATTAAACATAAAAAATTAAACAGGCAACAAAATTTAAATTATAATATAACCTTAATTTGATAAAGCAATTTGATAGAAAGAAATATTTATCTAACTGTGGCGCAAGAGAATAGAATGGGTAGAAGAATTACACCTAGGACGCCCATAGTAGTAAGCTGTGATTCAGCAACAACAGCACACAAGACAGACACAGACAGATTGTTATCCCAACGTTTTATCCTTTTAGCTTTCAGCTCACCCAACTAACTCGGCATTCAGCAATGGCAGTGCTGATCCGTTGCTCTTGCTTCCTCGCTCGTCCTCGCTTATCACAGCCTCAATTCTACGCCAACAACACCAAACCCTTACAGCCTGGTCAGTTTTTGTTTTTCTGCACCCCATCTTCAAATGGATTTCAAAACCGTAACTTTTATCATGTTTCAGCTTTGGAAACACTCTTTTTGTGCTTCTGGGTCTCAGAAATCTTTGACAAAATTGAATTTTTTTTAACGAATCAGGAAAATTAGTTTGTCTTTCTCTAAAACCAGACAAGGGCGTTCCACACTTTGAACATACGTTTGGTGGGTCTTCTAAGACTCCGAGTTTGCTGCACTGCTCAAAGTGTAAGGTATGATGGTGAGTCACGGCATTCTTGCCGCTGTGTGCTTTGAAATATTTTATCTATGTACTTGTTATTGTTAGATTTTACTAAAAATGTGTTTCTACACAATCACATTAATTGTCATATATGGAAGTTTTAATAAATTTTACCGTCAAATATGGAGGGTTTATGATCTTTTGTCTAAAATCCTGCTTTGAAAAATTTGACAACCGTGGATACTGTGTTGTGCACTAAATTTATCTTTTCTGGTCACTTCTTTATCGTGTTGGGATAATGCTTCCGTCTCTACATTCTATTGATTTTTTGTTGCTATATCTTTTGGCATCTTTTGCATTAACTTCTGATTGAATTTGTTTGCCTTGCTAGGAAGACATACACCAAAGGTTCCCTACACTAATATTTGTAGCGAGCAATATTTTGATGTTCTCTATGCCTAATACAGCTTTGGCTGAAACGTGTGAGGTTGATAACTCTGTTTTCAATATGCCTATACTGCTGGCAGTAGCCCTCATTGGAGCCACTGTAGGAGGTAAGGTAGTGTGAGATTCCTTGTACAGTTATGCTAGCTTGTGATCAATGTTTCTGATAAGAGCTTGGAGAGTGGAACTTCATTTGTTGCAAGAGTTTTTGTGGAAATGATTTTTGTTTGTTGCATTAGTTCATCTGTTATGCGATAAAGAACTAGCATAGCACTGAAATATGTTTTGTACGCAACTAGAAATCTTGAAATATACGAGACTCGTTTAAAAGTTAGAGTTATAGCAATGTGAACTGTGAAGCATCAATGTGTGTTTACTTGTTGTCTTCAAGGCTTCTTCTTGTATAATGTAAAACAACATATTATTCTGGTCTTAAATATAAACAAAGAAAAGTTATTTTTTAAGTGGGATTAACAAAATTAAATGATGTTAATTCATTTTCTTAATTAATATGAAGTTTTTTTTTTTTATTATTCATGGCAAAGGGAACACTGATCATATATGCAGAATCCTTTTTCAATCAAAAAAGAAGGGGAGGGGATTAGAAAGCAAAGTAGTTAGGATCCTCCTTAAAGGAGAAAACAGAGGAAAGAAATTAAGGGGACATTCCGAGATATCTGCAAAAAAATCTATTTCTCTATGTGGCAGCAATATGAGATGGTAGAAACTTTGTCCCTGAATATCTGATTTCTGATATCACAAATCACATATGCTTCTACATGAGTGTGGTAGAGGGGTTTCGTTATATACTTCTATAGATGAGGGATATACTTTCGTTTTCCTGAATTCATTAATGACATAACAGGGTTGCTTGCTCGGCAAAGAAGGAACGAATTACAGCGGGTAAATGAGCAATTAATCCAAATCAACGCAGCTTTAAGGAAGCAAGCCAAAATTGAGTCCTATGCCCCTAGCTTGAGTTATGCTCCTATTGGTGGTGGTAGGATACTCGATAATGAAATTATTGTTGACCCAAAGAAGCAGGAGCTAATTTCTAAGTTAAAAAATGGAAAGAACTTTCTAAGGAATCAACAGCCAGATAAAGCATTCACGGAGTTTAAGAATGCACTTGAGCTTGCCCAGAATCTGAAGGATCCTATTGAAGAGAAAAAAGCTGCTAGAGGTCTAGGTTTGTCTTCTTTCCTGTTTTGCTTATTAATCTGTGTTTTCTGATGGGCTCCTACATAAGCACACTGTTCTTTATGTGCGTGTTAAATGAATAAAGGATTTTACAAGGTGTTTCATTAACACAATTGAAATATTGCATATTGCAGGAGCCTCTCTACAAAGACAGGGAAAGTACCGAGATGCTATTAAATACCATTCCATGGTTTTGGCCATCTCTGAACGAGAAGGAGAGGACTCGGGGAATACAGAAGCATTTGGAGCAATTGCTGATTGTTATACCGAGCTTGGAGAGCTTGAGAAAGCAGGCCAATTCTATGACAAGTATATTGCAAGATTGGAAAAGGACTAACCTGACATGTTTCTTGAAAGAAATAGCCAGTGTTGGACTACTAGACGTTCATGATCGCTTGTCCCCATCTGTTTCGTGCAAATTTTCCTTTTTATTCTCATTTTTCTGACCCGTTCTCTGTGGAACTTCAGATTAATCAGTTCCTATTAATTTTTTGGTTGGAAATGCTTAAATTGACTGAGGCTACATCGTAACCATAGATGTTTCCAAGATTGTGAAACATTAGCCCTTATGGCGAGCAAGGGAGATATTTATAAAACCATAGATGTTTCCAAGATTGTGAAATGTTAGCCCTCAAGGCAAGCAAGGGAGATACTTACATGTTTAATCGGCACCGACATTTCTACTGTGTTTTTCTTTTACACTACTATATTCAACTCTTGCTACGCACGGTCATACGCAAAGTATTACCAATAATTAATATTAAAAGTGTTTGTTATATACAGAGATAATTTTCGCCATCTGCTCGATCAATTTTTCGAGTTGACAACGATCAATAAGTTAAATAAAATCCTTATTAAAACCACAATTTTCAACAATAGCTTCATTGATTCATTCCCCGTTTTATTAGAACAGCTGTAAATTAAAATACCGATCAATTCAATTTGTTTCAGGTAAATCAACCACAATCAACCAGCCTATATACGCATATCACCCACTCTCCTTACCACTACCAGATGGATCTGTGCATTGAAATATTAATAAATATATATATATATATATAAAAACCCTATAGACAGGATGATATTGATGACAACCATCGCATAGTAACACCCAAATGGGTGAGAAGAAAAATGTCAGGATAGACAATCCCTCTTAAAATCATAAACACTCATCACTACCAAGTAGAAAACCGCATACATGATACAAACCCATACAAATGTTGGCTCATAATTATCTAATATGGTAAGGTGTAACTACCACACCACCGTGAAGTAAAAAGTAAAAAGAAAAAGCTCCCTAGAGTTTAACACGAATCAATGTGCACCAGGCAGGATATATAGATAGCATTAAACCACATCAACAGAACCGCAGTATTACTGGTAGTACATCATTTGCTGTGCAGCTGCGACATTCTGGAACCCACCATCATATATTGCCTGGCTGGCTCCAATAGCTGCTTGTTTAAGAGGATGTTGCCCTTGGGGATGCATCAAGGCATGGACGCCACCCATCTTGCTCATTGCTAGCTGTCGCTCATATGCCAAAAGATCAGCTGCAGACAGACCAGGCAGGGATGCAGCAGCAGGAGGGGGAAGGGGATTTGAAGCAGTTCCAGGTGGAGTGGGCTTGCTCCCCCAAGAGCACTGTATTTAACATAATAACAATGGTGAGAATTGAAATGCAAGAAGTGTTTGGATGTGGAATTTTGAAGGAGGCACTCGATGTTTAAGTGAAGTTAAAATACCATACTTCAAACTTATTTGTTTGGATATCAAATCCAAAGAGTTTCAAAATGATGGGGATTCTTTAGTTTTTTTTGTCAAGCCAAATGAACGGAAATAACTGCTTAAATGAAGGAATTTTAAAAAACACCAAAATAAAGGAATTTCAAATAACACGATGGGATTTGCATATGATGGGAATTAAATTACTTTATCTAATGAAAGAATTTGAATTGTTTTATCGAAACAAATATTTTAAAATGAACGGAATTTACTTGGAAGTAAATAAACTCCTATGCATTTTAAATTCATTGAAAATTTGAAATCCATTATCCAAGCACTACCTGATGGAAAATAAAATAAAATTATCTGAATAAAATAAACGAATAGGAGGGGGAAAAAGGGTGCATGAAAATGAATATATATGGTCAAAAGTAGATTAAGCATCAAAGCTCCAAACAATTAACAATAATTCGAAGCAATACACGATATACAAGAGGGAAACACCAGAATATCATAAACGTTAACACCAAGCTCAAATTCAATTGCAGGAAAGGTCATAAAAACCAAGAAAATAAAATTTGCTTCTAAGTTCCAATTTCCCAACACTATGTAAATTCCGAATCTTTTAAGAGAAAATCAAGCTCAAGAATTCGCCCCCCTTAACTGTGAAAAGAAAACAATTAATACAACTTAATATGTTTACTAAGCAATATTAGAGCCAGTAAAGTCTGTCAACAATAAAAATCATGACCCACAATGAAGCATAGAAAAATTACACAGAAACTAGCAACTAGCAACAGCATCAAAAGTTCAGAGTGAAATCCACACCTTAATTTGTTTTCCACAGAGAAGAGACTGGGCATTCCCCATCTGAATAGCCAGAGCTGCTTCAGCATGAGTACTGTACCTCACAAAACCAAACCCTTTATCACGCTGGACACGAACCTCCTCTATCACTCCAGCCCCAAGAGCATGGAAGTGGCGATGGAGATCAAGTTGAGTTACCTGTGGATCACCGAAGGTCATAATGAATAAAATGGCAACAGAAACTGCTGTAGAATTCAAAACATAACAGCGCACAAGTGTACAGAAATATTAAGAAATAAATTTGGAAGCTAAAATATTTTTATGTCTCTAACCTAAAGACCAAAAGAGTACAGAGAACAAAACAAGTTAATAAAGGTAATATAAAATTTTCAGCAATGCAAATATCAGTAGTGGACTTCAAAATTATTGCTTTTTCTGCATGATTCATAATAGGCATGCAAATCTTTCAACCAAATAGCAGTTGATGAATTGGAATTCTTCTTATTGTGAAATTCAAAAAACAAGAAAATTTCTTACCTCTGAAGCAAGGTTACCCACATAAACCGTAGTATACTGAGGATTGTTCTCAGGAGCATCACTGTTAGATGTCTCTTTACCATCTTCTGTACAAATAGGATAAAACACATTGGTTAATTTCATGCCTAGCATTCCATTATTTCACTGGGAAAACAGAATACTTCACAAACACAATAATTCTCTTAAGTCCAACCATCTAAAAAATCTTTCTAGGGTCAAATGTAAAAAGGTTCCAACAAAATGTTAGAAAGCACCCAGTCCCAACCTTAAATCAAGAATTAGAGGCTAAAAATAAAATATTGAAATTCAACTATCTCTATCATTGTTTCATGAACAGTATACTGACCAGATGAGCCATTTGTTAGTTCCACCACACTTTTTGCATCTGCGTTTTGCTTCTCTTCATTACCACCAGCACCTTTTGTTGCCCAGTTACAGCGGATTTGTCTACTTCCTAGCCACTTACCTGAAAGACATAGGCAGATCCACAAAATGTGCTTCAATCATACAGGTAATACAGGTGGACAAGAAAGAACATGAGACTCATATATATGCAATTATGAAGCATATACCATAAGAGGTAATTCTAAAAGTATACAAAACAATTTTCCATCTCGAATTTAAAATACCTAAACATAAAGTCAACATCAATTCCTACAAAAGAACCAGTATGCACAGTTCCTTGCTGTGACATTAGTATTGCTTCAAGTGAATATATTATGAAAAATCATTGGAGATTCATAAAGTTAAAGTGGTTCACATCTAAGGTTGTTAAGCCAATAACAATCTCTTACCAGTCAAATCATTTATAGCACTTTGTGCATCCTACAAAAACTCAAGAAAAATATAAGTCAAAACCATCATCAAGAACCTTATTATACCAAAAATTAAGATTTTACAACCAAAATTGGACCTGTTGATGACGGAATGAAACAAATCCAAATCCCCTTGAACGCCCAGTTTTCTGATCCCACATAACCCTTGCATCTCTGGAGCCACCAGAAAAAATAAAATTGATTAGCCATGCTAAGTTACAAACACAATTGTATAGAACACAATGTACAACTATCATGTGAGAGCACAATTTTTTTCCCATTTTGGACAACTAGAGATTGGTTCGTGTCAAAAAATTCAAATACTGAAAGTGGATGACAGATTTACTAAGAAATCGCGAGAGTGAAACTTACGAACAACTGGGATAGACAGAAAAGCATGCAAACAGTGTAGCATCAGTAACCTCGGGACTTAGATCGCCAACAAATATATTGTAATGACCTGCAAATTAAAAGAAACAAGGCATATAATATCTTAGCCAAAAGTTCATAAAGGATCAGATTAGTTTGAACAAAAATATCAAATTATGCAACTCAAAAACCTGAACCAACCTGATGTATCCTCTCTCTGACCACTAGCATATGCCCAATTAACTTTGATAGGCTGCCCAAATCTGCAAAGCATTGAATTAAAATTTGAACGCAAAATGAAATCAATTTAACATAAATCTCAAGAGAAACCCTTACAGATGTCTTCCATTGAGAGATAATATGGCAAGAGCAGCAGATCTGCGATCAAAGTAATGAATGAATCCATAGGATGACTGCAAAACAAAGGTACCAAATGTCAAATATATAGCTCTACTTTCAGCTAGTCTTTAAATCTTAAATTAACAAATTAGACAAAGACATAACTAAGCTAAACAATATACCTTCTCCTTTCTGATAAGCTTACAACCTTCAACTGGACCAGTACCTGCGAAAACTTCTTGCAAAAGCGGCTCAGTTACCTGTGTATGGATGTTCCCAACATACCTGCATTTTCTCAAAGATAAAGAAGCTACAATTTAAAAAAAAGAACAGAAGAAAAAATTAGGGAACAAGCAATTAATTTTTTTCATAAATAGCATAAAGTAACATACAAGTAGTTTTGGTACACTAGAATTGCATTTAAGCATGACAAAAATATCTATTTAAGTAAAATAAAAAAGACCAGCAACTCAAATACATTTAACACCAATCATTATTTGAAAAGGAGTAAAAATATTAAAGTAACAGCACCTAAGCTTGTTTGCACTCAATCACAATCATGAAACAAAAAAAAAAATGAGAGGTAAAATAGAAGAGTAAAAGGCAAAAAAAATGTCTAGACAAACACTCACACACTGCGGCAAGTACTTGGATCAAAACCAGGAGGCAGATTTCCACTTGGAA
Source organism: Pachyrhizus erosus (assembly GCA_026544285.1). Classification (NCBI taxonomy): domain Eukaryota; kingdom Viridiplantae; phylum Streptophyta; class Magnoliopsida; order Fabales; family Fabaceae; genus Pachyrhizus; species Pachyrhizus erosus. The sequence goes on along the minus strand of JAMLFT010008343.1, from coordinate 3,115 downwards.
TTGGTTCAATCTGCAAAATGAAGAAGTGAAAAAGGAAAGAAAGGAAAAAGAGAGCAAATTTGTATTGCATCTACCAATACAGAGAAGTAAGAAAAAACATTCACTGGGGTGAATGGGAATGAAGAAAGCATGTAACCCAACTGATACCAAACAAAAAAAATTGCATACAAGAGTTCATTGCTAAGCCTAACAAAAGTAAACGAGAATGTTTTCACTGTCACAAAAAATCCTTCAAGACTTAAGTTGATTTAACACTACATCAAACACATTGGACTTAAACACCCTAAAGGAAGTAGGACAATAAATTATATTAGTTGGACTATTCAGATTCCTTTCCCAACAAAACCTCCAATAAAAGAACACTACCCCTGGTCTTTTGTATAAAAAAGAAATAGATGCAAAACGTAGACCTATTATCAAATGTATTAATTATTAATTTTCTTTTATACCTTTCATTTATTCTGAAGTCTATTAATGAAGGCATTCATCCATTCCTCACGCAAGTGAATGCATACATTGGCCTATTAACAATTTAAACTACATTTCGTGGAAAAAATTATACCTTGAATTACAAGTAGTGTCATTAAATATAACCACTCATTCAACCATTTAATTCTATGGATATTTTTCAGAAATAAAATTTAAATTTATGATATTGATTAAAATTAACTAACTTAACTATTTTTATTGGTTTAAATTAATAAAAAAATTGATTCTCGTATACAGAACTGAAGGTAGCACTGTTTATAATATGACAAGCTAGCACACCTCAACTCTCTTACACAAGTAAGAACAGGAGGAAAAGGACAGTTCAAAATATTTATCCGTAATTTAGAATAATGCCACTCCAAATTCCCCCAGAGAGTCTCGAGGGCACATGGGTGATAACTCATTACTCCGAGGCTTGGTTCTCTATTACTCCTACAAAAATGCCTCTGGGCCATGTGGACTAACAGCGTTCAGAAAAAATGCCCTAAACAGGATTTGTGAGACATTGACCATCGCAAACACAACCACTGCAATTTTTTTATACTTCAAAACAGCATTATTCAGCTAAATGCCTTTCGAAGAGAATAGCAACCCGAAATTTCCATTTTCTAAAACACATTTTTTCTTTTGGTCCGACTCATGCAAAACCCTCATACAGCGAGGCAAAGCAATCAACTCCAAAATTCGGTTTATCCACAAGACCAAACAGTGCAACTGATAGATATCAAGTAACCAACCAATCGAAGAAAATAAAAAAAAAAAATATATCAACTACACGACGAGTTCCTGAAAAGGAAAAGAGGAATTAATGCCTGCAACAAAACCCTAGGCATTACAATCAATCCCGAAAAGGCAAAATGAGAGACTCGAAGATCGAGACAAGAAGATAAGATCGAAGCAATGATCGGAAATGGAGAGAGAGAGAGTGGGGTCCAACCTGAGGAGGAGCAAGGAGGCCAGGGTGGTAGAGAGACTGTTGTTGGAGAAGAGCTTGCTGCATCAGAGCTTGTTGTTGTTGCTGCTGCTGCTGCTTCAGCCTGTGATTCTGCATTTTCCTCTTGGCTTTTTCTTTTCCGAGGGAATTTTCCGGGAAAATGGGTTTCGGTGGAGATTAGGGTTCAAAGGGTCCCAAACTATGGCCCCTCTTAGAGCACAGGCCTCAGAAAAACCAGAGGACTCGACTCGATTCCCCTCCACCACTATTTATATAACGTCATTTTTCTTTTCCTTTATATAAAGAGTAGTTATAAAAATATAGGGAGAAAATGTGTATAATGTAGTCACATATTTTCACTCAGACGTGGCTAAGGTCGTAATATTTTTATACTAATGCTTAATCATTGAAAAAAATTGTGTAAATTTAATATTTTTTATTTTAAAAAAATATGATAAATTCTTATAAAAGATTGATTAGATTACATGTTTTTTTTAATATAAACTACAAAAAAAAATTAATACAAACTATATGATAAACCATAAAACTAAGTAAGATTATTACATATGGAGAATTTTTTTTCTTAATATTTAATTTAATTTAATTAAATATTTATAATTTAAATTTGAAATTATGGTTAAACTAAAATACTTTCACGTCAATTAAATTAAAGTTACGTATTTTGTAAAATATGGACTAAATTTTTTAATACAAAAATATCAAATGAAAGTGAGCACTTTTGATGTATAGAACTATAAAAAAATTTAAAAAGAAAAAATAAAAATCATCTCGTTACTTGCCTTGTGTTACTTTTATCTTAGAAATATTTTTATTTTTAATAGTAATATATTTTCACCATTTTTGCCCATCAATTATGGAATAGCCCGAGTATGATATGGACCGTGGTGGCCCAAGTGAAAGTTAATATGGGCTTGAAGATGTCATGTTGGTCCACAATGACAAGTTAGGGAGGAGAATATCTCAAATTGAGACCCTCGAGCATGTTATTCAATTCTTTGAGATGTAGTTTTTGGAATGGATGATTGCATTTGGAAAAAAAAAAAAAAACTTCTTTGATCAGTAATGATGATTTGTGGCCTTATCGTTGGATACTTAAGTATTGTTATTTGGATTGCAAAAATGGTGTTTGGATTTATTTGTTTTTGGTTTTTTATTTTTAAATGTAACATTCAAAGTAAAATATATTTATAAAAATGGATTTGCAATTATTTTTAATTAAAATTTAAAACATTTATATATTTATTTTTAAAATTAAAAAATTAAAAAAATTTATAAATTTAATTTTAATTTTTAAAAAACACATTTTTTATGTATCTGACAATAATCTTTTTCATTATTATAATCATTGTTATTGTTATTGACATTGATAGCACCACCACTATAACCGCTAACATTATATTGTTGTTGTTGTTACCACTAGCATTATTACCATTAAAATCATCAATGTTAGCACAACTATCATTATCATTATTAATATTAATATTATCACCATTAATATTGACATTTTCATTATCATTGCCTTCATCATTACAAAACATACTCTTAAAATAATTTTAATAGAATTAAAAATTTTAAGTGAGCTTATTTTGAAACAAAAAATGAGAAAAAAAAAATTATAACTAATTTTTAAAAAATAGTTTTTAAAATTTCTAAAGTAAAATTAAAAATTGA
>JAMLFT010008342.1:0-13798 GCA_026544285.1 Pachyrhizus erosus | reverse complement strand
TTTAAAATTTATTATTTTTTAATCTTTAAAATACTTTAAATAACATTTTTTTATAAAAATAAAAATAATTTAGATAACAGTTAAAGTGAAAAAATTAAAATAAAAAAGGTTAAAATAATATAAAAAAAATTAAAAAGATCAAATTTACATATTTTTTAATTTAAAAAAATCTAAAACATTATTTATCTTAAAATTTACATAAAAAAAACATTGCCAAGGTCTTAAGCGTAGTTCTGCTGTGTATGGATTGAACTTTAATAGCAAGATGACCTGCCATTTTCTTTTGAATTTTTACATTTTCTAATTTTTCATTTTTTTTTTCTTGTCAAGAGAAGTTGATAACCAATAGATGATTCTTTCCGCAAATCTTGTCTTGTCAGTGAGCCAACTAGTCCAAACGCATGTAAAAAGAAGTCATTAATATTCAATGCAAAGCACAACAAAATTACATCATAGATCCTCATGAGACTGATCCCAAATATGATGTGTCATTAAAATTCTTTCGAAGAGATTTGATATTTCTAATCCATAAAGACCATAATCCTGACACGCATATTGAGGTAATTCTGGTTCATTAAATCTTTTAATTCACCCTGTGTTGCGGCTGATGCAAGTATAGAACCTCTTTGTATAGTGCAAAAAATAGAAGCCAGAGCATTTCCAGCACACAACTCGAATCTTGTATGAACCATTGAATTATGGTGCTCCTACAAACTCGTTCAAGGCTGATGTGTCTAAACCTGCAAACTCCTTTACGGCTGCAAGCACAGCAAGTCCAAGCTTTACAGCATCGCTATTACTACGTGCCTACAGTAACAAGTATGTTCATTCTAAATTAGTTGCATTGTTTTACTATTGCATATAAACACCCCAACACGACCTTTACCTCAATGTTAAGGGGAAGTACAGGATCATGAAGTGATAATCTAAGAAGGAACCATCCACCGTAGCCAGAAACTCGGACCTGGATGAAGATTAAATCAGACAAGTAATAAATTATAATATACGAAACAAAATCTCAGCTCTCAGCAAACCAATCATTGCAGGTCAGAAATTTGCACAAGGGTCTCATTGCATGTTATTTTCAATTTGGAGCACGTTAGTCATGGTTGTCTCAATAATTTGTCACTGAATTTTATGGTCAATGCTAATTAAACAGGCTTATATAGCAATAAGCAGAGACAAACATACCCCTTCATAGTTCACAGGAGCCTTGTGCAGACTTGGATCAGAACCAATTGAGTTCTCCAATTGTTTCAGCACAGCTTCTCCATATTCCCGAAAAGATCTGAAAGCTCAATATGTCAGTGAATTCATGACATTAATGTACGGTTGCATGCAAACAAAGTACATTTATACACTGGCTTACCCTCCTTTAAGATCTGGATGGTTTTGATTTATCTTTAATCTCAGTTCTACAGCAAAAGCTGGTTCCTGAAGTCCGTCTATTAGATCGGTCAAAACCTTACTTCCACCACTCTTTCCAGAGGCTCTTGCAGAAGCAAGTTTATTTAAGATCTTGACCTGCACAATAAACGTCACATGCAGACCATTTTGGTAGTTCTGATTATTAAACTAATCTGGGGACCCTGCTTAGCTTATGCTTATAGGTAAAGCAGTTTTATAGCATAATATTGGAAACTCATTAACCCAACGTGATCTAATACAAGATTGTCAAGTTGAGGGCTGTTTGGTGCAAAGTAGAGGTGTATATGTGCTTTGTCTATGTTTGAAAAAATCATTCAGGGCCCTTTATTAACATCCTGATTATAAAGTTGAACGCTTAAACTCCTGAATAGGTATATTATAATATTTGATTAATGAAGAATAAATAATACAGTGATTATTTTCTCTACCCAATATGACTAACATAAAAACATACCATTAAGTATGCCCCATCATCAAGCCAATGATTCTCCTTGAGAGCTCCATGTCCACTTGTTTCAATTGCCAAATGTGATTCCTCACCAATAGAATTCTGTCAGCAATATTGTTTCCACAGTCAAATATTTGACTTATATTGTGAAAATATGAAATTTAAAAGTTAAAAAAAATATCAAAAGAAATGATGAAAAATACACAATGGAAGCTAAGTATCTTATTGCACATAATCTCTTTTAGACAGTGCTTCTGTTTGGCAAGTTAGCCAGGTACTACTACTAGCACACAATTAGAATAAATTTAGCTAAAATGTACAGCGTTCAAATTTTAAATAATGGCACGATAAAGTACATAAATCAAAGGTTTTTCTAGATTAACTAATCTGATGTATAATTTGTTGAATTATAGGCTAGCACTCATCATACCAAACGAATAGCTTCATCAATCACATTTTTGTAGCCTCTTTTGAATCGATGGTGTCTGCCACCTAAGAAAAGTAGCATTAGCAAGTTATTAATATGATCTGATTTTTCAAGTAATTTGCAATTTGAATTCAATAAAGGAATTTTAGTTCATGATGTACTCTTCAAGGAAGGTGAGAAGGGTAAACTAAAGATCATGTCAATTTAGGTTCCTCCATACCAAGTTTCTTTTCAATAAAGGTTGTAAGCCCATCAGAAGTCACACTGTCTGTGACAATAGTTGTTCCAGGATGCTACAGAAAACAAGAGAAGGAAAACAATTAAGAGGAAGTATACAGAGAAGTGAGGTTTAAAAACTAGGTTTGAGATGGCTAAAACTAAGAGTCTTACTTCCTCAAGAACAATAGCTGCCATTAAGGCAATCAAACGATTCCGGTTGAATTCACGGCCAGTGAAATCCACAGCAGCAGATCTACAGATGAAAATGATTGATGCTTAATAAATTTAAAAACAGTAGCCATGTCAGTGAAACCGATTAGTAATAAGATCCTTACCTGTCCACATCAGTATCAAAGATAATTCCAAGATCAGCTTTGTTATCAAGGACTGCTTGGGTTATAGCTTTCATTGCTGTCTTGTCCTCAGGATTTGGGATATGATTTGGAAACAAGCCTGAATACAAAAGCCATGTGTTACTCAAAGTCCATGTACCATACCCAGATGAAATCATTCCTCCAAACAAAGTTATTACCATCAGGCTCCAAAAATTGACTACCAGAAGTTATTGCCCCAAGAGGTTCCAGAACCTTTGCCTATATTATTTACCAAAAATTAATATCAAATATCAAGTTTGATGCAAGAGCCGAAAACCTTAACCAAATAAAACATTCTAGAATTCTGAATAATTTCAAATTACAGACAAATATCTAAATATTTGAATGAAGAATAAGTGTCACAATACAGGTCGATACTAGTTTTAAGTGAGTACCTTGTGCAATTTCTCTATGACAACAGAGTTATTGTTCGTATACAGTTTAATAACTTCTAAAATTTATTCATTAGTTTATGAATTATTAGTCTTTCCATGTGTACACACACAAGAAACTTATAGAAAAATTCCTAAAGCTCCATTGTTTAAAGTTACAACTATTCAGAAAATTTATTATAGCAACAGATATTATAAAAAGGTCACCATCAATAATTTCATTAATTTGCTTAAGATCCCTAACCAAAAATCATGTACCTCAGCTCCAGATCTCAGTAGTGGAAAATATCAAAGTTGTGACCATTCCCAAAAGATGTACTTCACTATAGGTTATCTGTTCTAGATCAATTTCAAATATTGTGCATATGCTTGAAACTCTCGTTTTATTGAAAATTAAAAAACATTCATAATTATTATATATTAAGTTATTAACTACAACTGTCTCCTATGTGCATATTCCACTTTTTAATATTTCTTGTGGAAAAAATAATCTCTATGATTTCATATGAGATGAGTCAGAAACCAAAATTAAACCAAATTATATTAGTCATGCATATCAGCCCATCTATGACTGTTTCAGATGGTAAATCTACATCCAAAACACAGTTTTTACAGAAAATTCTCATTTAGACATGATTGTGTGTAATTATTAAGTAGAATAAAGTCTCTAACACTTTGATTTCTCATTTAAAAAAAAATTAGTTAAGATTTTGTTCCTCTAGTATACTGATACATAATCTTGGATTTTCCTCCTCTAAAGTGAGCCATGCATAATGCATTCTAGAGGGTAACTACGGATGTATACCCATTGATTAGAAAATCAAAGGAGATGTTATAACTTTTAACTACATCACAGTTTGTTATACATGTGCATTTATTTTATCATAATCTTAACCATTTATCACTTTAGAAGAATCAAATTCCACAATCTTTTATATAGATATTTTAAATGAAAATGCATTATACTAGAAAGTTATTAAGAGGACTATAATAGTTACAGAGATTAAAGGCAACTTACAGCAAAAAAACCTCCTGCTCCATTTCCTGCATCAACAATTATATGGAAACCCTCCAAAGGTTTCTCTGTGGATAAATAATGCAATAAAAGTTAACAAATAAGATAAAAACATTCAGGAAATCCACATTATAAGCAAGAACTATACATTCTATATATATAAAAAAAAATCTTAAAAACATAATGTCTCCCAATTAGAGTTTCATTGTTCCTCCACTTTATTTAAAGAACAACCCATTAATAATATCTCCAAACATAATTATAAAAATACTCCAGCAAAGTCATGCCTATGTTTCCAGCTGCTTCGCGAACTGCTTTTACTAGATCAGATGTATAAACAAGCATGTAATCAACTTTCTTAATAGATAATGAAGCTTTTCTCTCTGAATTTGTTAAACTTTCTGCAGTAAATTGATTGTATATGTCTGCAGCTCGCTCTAAGATGTCTTTGATGTCAGCCTTCCCAAGCCCACCAGCATTTGTGAAAAATTTGAATCCATTCCTGTTGAAAGGCAGATGGCTTGCTGTTCACATATAGGACATTTAATAATTAGTAGGCCAATTAATATCTAAATCCATTTAGCTATGAAAAAACAATTTCGTGAATTATCAGAATCAAATTGAATTGAAACATACATAAATTGGCATTCACAATCAATGGACATTGGCAAACAAGAAATACTAAATAAATGGCCAAACAAGAAAAGCGCTCAACCCAACAACTTAAGTTTTTGGAATAAATAGTTCCTTGACAAAGCATCTAAGCTTTCATGTGCATGCACTTGTGTTTGATCCATGCTGGCCATGTTCTACATGATTCATTAAATTTTTTGTAAAAAAAAAAAGTTAGAACAATGTCATTTAGTAGCTAGAACTTATAATATACCTGTTATCATAATAGATCCATCAGCAGGACATAAAAATGCTTCATCCTTCGTGAGTGTGCTATTGAACATGGCTGGTGTTGATGCTAATCTAGAAATGAATCAACAGTATTAATACATTAGCCCACAAAAACAGTTAGGGAAATAACACTATGTATCCATGGTGAAATTTATCTAATAAAATTACATATGTTGAAACAGAAACACAAAGAAATAGTATCATATCAGACAACCTCTGATCCAATGGTTATGCATGAAAGATTCAACCAGGAGACAGATAAACTGTCACTATCAATAATCTTATGATATGCAAATTACAAGAACCACTTAATATTTACAACTTATAAACTCAAGCTGGTTTCCCCAGAAGTGATTAGACAACAAAACAACCATTATAGACAGGTAAAAACCAGGCTTAACAACAACCTATAAGTACATTAAAAAAACTAAGTAATTCCTTAGCCTTTAATTTGCAACTTGATTTTGGAGTTATTCATGAGTTATTAGCAGATAAGCCTAAAAAATTAAGTAATTCTTGAGAGCTTTTGAATGATCAACCATAAACTTAGTAACACAGTTACTAGTAAAGCACCTACTAATTTTCATTATTTCCAAACAACTAAATCTTGTTTTTTCAGTTGTTATCTTCACCAATACCTTCATATAAGCAACAAAGTATTTATTGGTTATCTTACTATGAATGCCTGATGTCCCTTAACTGTCCTTGCACTAAAATCCACTTTATAAACATGATAATTATAAAAATGCTTATGCTCTGTATCTGGTTTCAAATCCCGTCCCCATTTTTGGTACAAACTCATTATAAACACTAGCATGTTCCCACCAATTTTAGTTTTTCTCAACAAGTAAACCCATCACTATTACCATCCTCAAATTCTAATATACTAAGTACTTGTGGTTCACCTTCTTCACAGTTTCCAGCTTCAAACCAAAACTTTATGCAAGTTTGATCAAATAAACAGAAAACCTATGCTACCTTGAAACAAACAGCACCAATGTAAAGGTATATGCTTGGCCAGGTAATTGCAGACATTGGGGATTTAAAACCAATAGACTTTACCAGTCGTCATGCAAATAAAAAACATAAATAATTGATATGAAAAAATTAATATCACCCACCCATACTGGACAACTTCTAGGCCAGCACCAGCAAGACCTCGAGAAATTGCATTCTGAAATTTGATAAATTGATTACCAAATAGTCAGTTTTAAAACAAAGTATTAAGTAAAAACCTATTATTTATAAGCATGCATGCTCTCAAACTAGGAAGGTTGTAAAGAGAGATTTCTTTTGTCGTAATATTTTCCATCACTTCAAATTACAAGATAAAATCAAAAAAATAAAAAAATGAAAAGTTTCAGCATCATGCAAAGTCTCCAATGAAAGAAATAAAAGATAAAATGTTGAACCTCTATGACCCAAAAGACTGACAACAACAATATAAAGTAACAGGTTTTCAAATTAGAATTGTTCGTTCCAACTTTCAAGGCTACCAGAAAAACACATATAACTGAGACAATGGACTACTATGTAGTTTCAAACCCATCATAAATTTTTAACACAATCAACAATCCTTTTATATGTCAAAGGTGGGCAGCAGAAAACTTAACCAAATGATACAAGGAACAATCTAAACCTGTAATAATTTGGCCGATATTCGGGAATCATGACCAATAGAAACTCTCAAATGCTGAGAAGCATCAGCTTTCTTTTTCTCCACTAACCATGCAGCGAAAGCAGCTCCTATTGCTTCAGAAACTGGCTCGGTGAGGTTAACTGGTTCTCCCTCAACACCATCAACAGCCACACCACGTATGTCACTGTTTAAATTAATTTCATTGATAAGTCAGTGTGCAGGATGTAAGACACAATATATGTTAGCCATCTTAATAAAAGCTGAAAAGGAAGATGGGATTCTGTAGCTAGAAGCTTTCTTCAGAATACTCTCTACTGTATACAATCAAAATGTAAAAAGATTATATAGCCATTATCAATAGATTTTTCATGAAAGGGTTAATCTTTTAATTTTTGTTTTAAGTAGCAAAATAAGCTCTTAAGAATTAAATTAAATAGAATACGATTAGTTTTAATTTTTATTCTCTTTTGTCTAAATGGTGGACATCCACAAAATAGATTGTGTACAGCAATTAACAAGGGAATGGGAAGGAAAGGAGCAGAGAGGATTCAACTGGTATTCCATGTTCATCTTGTTTCCTCCTTTTACCAGTCAGAACTTTTACAGAATGCACCTGTTCCTGTTTTCATCTCTTCTTTTTCACTTAGTTTCTCTCTCCCTCTCTCCACGTATGTAACAGCGACACACCATACATTGACCAAAATTAGTTATGGAAAAAAACACAAGGCATGAACAATTTCTATTAAGTAGACAACAATGGATGGGGGGATAGTCCACAGAAAAAGTAGAGATTCTTAGCAATATAAATTTATTAGCTTGTATGCAATCAATTGGTCTCGACCTGCCATTTTGAAGCTTTAGAAAATCTGTCTTGTCTAGATATGGCACAGCAGTGGCAGATGCAGAAGCTGCAACAGAAGAACCAATGGAAGGTAAAAGCATCCATTAGAAAACACACTAGTTAAAAACCACCAAAAGGTAGAGAATAAAACAAAATCTGTAAAAATACAAGCAAAATGTATGCCTATATACAGATACTGACATATTAATACATACAAGACAGTGAAGGAAGGGTTAAAGAGAGGAATATTTTAAATGTGTTTAAAATATGTGAGTTTTTAACTTCATGTCAACCTGTATAATGAGAGTCTAGAACAGACCATTGCAGTGAAAATTTCTCTGGATACTAAAATGATTCTGGGGTTTGAATAAAGTGCGCAATTGCATGGAAGAGGCAGTCCATGCTAACTTCCCCAGTAGAGAGGGAAGGGAGTTGCGCGGATAAGGGGCAAAATAATAGTCCCTTCGACCCTGTGACTGTGAAGCGAACAACTGTGTATTCTGTTGGTAGCAGTGTGACACAAAAACATTTTGGACAATCTTCCCAGATGTTGCTGCATATAAACATTTACACCTTTATCAGATTAATTCAGATTGCTAAGTTGAAAAATTGCCTTTCTCTCTTTTCCAATCCAATAATTTTGCATCAATTATATCTTTCTGGACATCGTGGGGGATGAATTATTACTATACCTCTAGCTGTTAACACTACAATTTCATGAAACTCGGATTGTACCAACACCTAACGCTTGTTACAATTTCAATTATGATTAATTAATTAATTTGATGAGCACTTGAAGGATTAATTTGTTATTGAAGGGAGAAATAGATGAAAAGAAAAGGCGAAGAGTTGAATTGGAATGAGACCTGCCATGTGACGGAAGTTGCAGAGACAGTGCTTCAATTGCCGCGACGGAGAAATAGAGACAAGTGTGTGTCTATTACCTAAGCTGTTTGTTTTTCTGTAACTTTATACACTCTTTGCAGTTCCACCAACTCCACTTTACAACAACCCAACCCTTGCACACGTCACATGTTAGTGTTACACCCACCTCACTATTCCTCTTCCTCTTTCTATTCATAAAATCACTTTCTGTGGTTTTTAAATTTTGTCTTTCACAATCCTCAGATAAACTGCACCGTAGCATCCTCATCCTCCTACACTCTAAAATCATGTTCAAATAAAATTATATTGCAAATGAAAAATAATTTATCTATTTATATATATATATATAATGGTAAATTACAAAAATATTAATGTTTATTTATATCACAATTAATGAAAATTATAATTATTAATTGTTTTGAAATTAATATTTATACTACATTTTATATTGAAAATGTATAACATGATCTTCAAATTATTGTTATAAATAAAATTTAAATGTTTTTTACTTATATCATAAATAAAGTTTAATAACAATTTTTATCCTGTATATATAGGTTAAGGAAAAAAATAAACTTTATTCAAAATAAAAATATTAATTATATTTAAAATAAAAATTTAATTAAATTTATTTTTTGAGTAATTAAAAATATTTAAAAGTGTGTACTTAATAATCTTTAACTTATACAATAAATACATAGGATCAAATAAATATCTATTAAATTAAGAATTTAACGATAATATATTTATAATGTAAACTTTTATTTAATAAAAAATTATATATAATAATTTATGATTAGATGATAGTATAAATTATTTTATAGAATTTATCTAAATTCATATAACAAATAAAGTTGTATGACGAGCTTATTGGGCTTTTCTTATCTTAATCCTGATGGGTCATCTTTCATTGGGCTGGATGGTGCTTTGAAGAGACTAGCCTTGAAAGTTAAGCAAAATGCCAATCCAAGTATCTTAATATTAATAACTGCAGCAACTATGGATCCCTCTTCTCTGATCAACACAATCATGGACTTTAAACTGAAAATAATGCATCCAGATTTGGACCCTGTTTGTATATAAAGCCCAATTATGCCTTAAGGAAAAATCACCTCACAAAAATACAAATTAATGGGGGAAAATAGTAAGGTTGTTTACGAGTTAGTTGATTTGGTTAAAGAGTAAAATAAAATTTAAACCAATCAAGTTTAATTAGGTTTGTTGGTTTCTTTTATTTAATATTAAATTTTAGCTAGATTAAATTAAATTGTAAATATTTAGTCGAGTTCATCAAATTAGGTTAAAAAATTAAAACCATTATATTTTTAAGTTTTATCTTCACAAGTAATGTATTATATAAAATTTAAAATTTAATATTACTGTAAGATAACTTTGGTATTCTTTAATAATTTTAAACAAAAATAAATAAATTTCAAATTTTAATACTATTTTCAATTACTATATAATATTTTTATAACTATAATTTTATATATTCCATTAACATCTTTACTTAGTATGTCATAAAAAAAATTGGATACTAAATATAATCAAAGACATTTGGTAATACTAGATGAAAAGTCAAAATAAAGGAAAAAATAGAGTAAAAGTCCTAATACTAAAATTTAAAAGTTTAAAAAATAAAGAGTTTAATAATTATATATTATTAGTGTAAAAAATTATATTATTAGATAATAAAAAATTATTATTGATATGACTTTTAAAATAATTATAATAAAAATTAATAAATTTATCATTGTATTTATAATTTAATGACTATATAAAATTATTTTATATTAGAACATAATTTATTTATTTTTAAATAGAAAAAATAATTGAGTGAATGGGATACATCTACTTCAAAAAGTTAATTTAAGAACTAAACTAATTATAATTAGTTTGGATTATATTTGAAGTAAAATAAAGTAATTGATAAAAAAAAATAATCCAAAACAGTTTAATTAATTTAATTTGGATAAATTTGAATCTATCAAATCAATTTAATCCACCAAACACACCTAAAAAAATTGGAATCAAAGAGATATACAACATGTTTAGATTAAAGTTAAAAGAGCTCAAAAAATTTTACAACCAATTTTTTCTTTTTTCATTTATATATTGAAATTTACAATTATGCAGTGAGTACCAATTTGAATCTGTCACATGTTATATTTGAAATGGAATGTAAGTTAGTTGCTGAGAAGATCAACAACAATCTTGTAGACTTGTCTAAACTTGGCAGCATTATCTCACATTGTAGAAGTACCATTTCTCAATATTCAAACTTTCGAGCAGAGTTTGTAGAGAGACAAGCTAATATGGTTGTTCATTCCTTAACGAGGATAACTATTAATCATGCTAGTTTCAAAATTTATCATCGGATACCTAGATGTATTTCTCATTTAATCATTAATGATATGGCTTGAATTTGTTTCTGTAAAAAAAAAAAACTTTAATCTAAACATAGTTATAATTGTAGGACTTTAAGAGTACTATATGTAGAACTTCAAAGTGTGAATCTATCTTTATTTGTTAGTAACGTACAATCTTCCTTAAATATAAAAGACTTAGTCCATAATTTAGTAAGCATTAGAATCATAGACTCATAGATTTAAGTATATTTATTTGCTATGTAAAAAAAAATAGATATCTATTTGATATAGATACGCGTTGTCTTTATATATGTGATATCATTTATTTAAAAAATTATTACCAAGATTTTGTTGCAAGTAGATTTTAATGTAACTTATAAAAGATGAATTTAAAACCTGGATTACTTTGAGCATCTCGAATCTTTGTAGAAGTAATAGTATGAAGCCAGTTTTGCAATAATTGAAGTTCATATCACAATTCGATCACTGAAGTAATTGCTTAGGTACAGTCAACTCCATAGACAGATGACAACCTAGAGCAATTTTGCAGTTACACCCATGTTTGAAAATTGAAAATGGTGTTTTTGACTTTAATTTTAGGGTACCAAGTTTGACTAAACCAATATGAACAACTTGTTCATTTTCGATGTTCATGTCTATATTATCTTATTTTAACCAATTAAAAATGTATATTTGAAGCAGACATGGTATCGAATGAAGTTGACAATTGACAATCCCCAATCCCCATGTGGGAAATCTGATATCTTTAGTTGACTTGTGAAGAAACATCTTGGGATCTGTGATCGATTAGAAAAAGAAAAAAACATGGCAGGGTTAGCCAACTATTTCCAGCCCTTATAATAAACCTTCATTAACATTCACATGCAAACCCTACAATCTTATATTAAAATATTAAACAAGTGTACATACATAATCTTTGTCCAACACAAAAACATACATTGTGCCGATGTTGGGGGCATGAAATAGTTGAATTGAGTTGTGTTTCTTGACCTTTGTATATCTTTGCTTGCTTAGAAAAAATTACTTATATTATAGTAACGTCACACGTACCCACATACACTGTTGAGTAAGTCATAATCTGAAGTTCATATGAGGGGGAAAAATTGATATAACTGGGATCCCAAGAGATCATTTACTCTTTTCCTGTAATTGCGGCATACTTGGGGATCGAAATGTGGATTACAAAGCTATTCGTTTAGCCATTTCTTAGGCGGAAGAGTAGCATTTATTTTTGTATTATCATATGTGTTCTATTATTTTTCTTCGTTTTCATTTATTTATAACATCTTTCTTACAAAAGAATGAAATGTGAGCAAGTTTGCAGTATAATTGGTCGATGTCATTGGTACCTACCTATCAGTTATGATCTGTAGATTAACCATATTAAAATACAACTATTTATTACTTAAATTTATCTTTTATCACTTTATCATTCACAATATGTTAATGAATAGTTAAACTTTGATGTAAGAAAGTGTAGTTATATTAAGTAGAATTTAAATTTCATTAAATAAAACCCAATTTGTTAAGTCAAAATGATACCATAATATCACCTAAAATTCCCCGAACCAACTGTAAAATCTTTATATATTGATATATTGATCGATTTAAAGTTGTGTTTTCTTAAATAATTATAGTGAAGTGATGTCTACACAACCTTCTATGCATTTTTTATTTTTTTAAAAACATAAATATTATTATTTTTAAATATTCAATACAGTTATATATTTAATATTCAAATTTGAGATTTAATAAGGAGTATTAATATTTATACATCTGAAAAATTAAACCTATCATCTATCCAATGTGTGTGGTTAATTGTGTACGTAAACATGTTTAACTTTGTTTCATGGATAATTAATTTTTATTAGATATTTTAATAACTTCTTAATAAAGTTAATCATTTATAAAATAAAATTAATTAATATTAAACATTTTAATAGTATTATAATATTATTAATCATATAAATAATTTAAGCATTCATATTTTTTATTTTTAATTAATTATGAAATAAAACTAATCATATTTACATATACATTTAATTAATGTGATAGTTAATAATTTTATAACATTATTAAGCACTTGTGAAATAAAGTTAATCATATTTACATATATAGTTAATTATGTATAATGATAAATAATCTTATAATATTATTAATCAATTACTACCTTCATTCCTTAATATAATATTTTTTTAACTAATTCACACCCTTTAAAAAAATTGATTAATTTAGTTAATAATATTAAATTCATTAATAATTTGTATTATTTTTTTAAATTATCTTTAATTTTATTGGGACTTATTATCTCACTTTTCAATTAATTATTTTTACTTAATTAATTAATATGTTTTAATCATTTTCTCTCATCCTCATAAGAAAGAGAATAAATTTAACTAATTTTATTGTACTTAATATGAAGTAATTAAAAGTATCTTAGTAAAAAATAAATAAATATAAAAGACAACTTGAAAAGAATATTATGAAAAGGGATAAATAAATTTTAAAAATCTTATATTTAAAGATAAAAATACTATAAAATCATATTTATTTATTATTAACTACTTATAAAATTAAATTAACCATGTTTTTACATATAATTATTCGTATGTTCAAGTGGATATTTGATATACAAAACCCAATAAGATGTTAAACTTTTTTCTTTAATAAGTTTGATATCTAGGGAGAGATAATTAATCATATGTTGATTTGAATGTTGGGTGTACAAAACCTAGTAAGATTTTAAACTTTTTTTTTTTAATAAGTTTGATATATATACAAAGAGGAATGATCAAACTACTTTAATATAGTTATTTTTTTATCTTTATCATTTATTT
>JAMLFT010008341.1:0-13800 GCA_026544285.1 Pachyrhizus erosus | reverse complement strand
ATTACGTAATCAAAATTAAGATATTTTCGTATACTTGTAACGTGAACTTAAGAAATATTATTAAGTGTATGAAATTATTGGATAAATGAAGTTGGATGATTATTTGGTGTGATTATTTGGAATTATATTTTGTAATTATGCATGAGTTGGTCATCATCTTGAAAAGGGTTGACAATATATATTTTATTATGAAAATTAAATATATGATACATCTATCTTTATTAAAAGATGAGATATTTATAGGAAAGAAATATGAGATACTTCTATATTAATATAGAACACACTTGAATATCATTACATAAATATAAACTTATAAACCTTAATGAATATAAGATTCATATTGGTTTTGAGAAAAATGTTTTATTTATGTAATGACTCATTTATTTATTTTTTATTATTTTCATAAATATTTAAAATATTTTAAACCAATTTAATTTTTCTAAAATTCTATGTTATTTAAAGTATATTTTATTATGAGTTGTTATTATAGCTAAGAATGTTATATTAATCAATGACCATCGCCTACTTTAATCATTAGCCAAAAAACCACTAGTTATTGCTGCCGACAAATATTTTAACACTAATACTCTCAATATTCTTTCTATAGTGAAATTTATGCATCTTTTATCAATAAAAATTTTTGAAAATTAAATTCAAATCACAACTAATACAAACATAAAACACGACTAAATTTCTTAATACCCTGAAGATTGACGACGAATTGTTATACAAAATTTAAAATTTAGATGTATAACTTTATAGATTGAACTAAGTTATTACAATTTTTATCTTTTATATATGTTTATATTTAGTTTGAATTTTCTAACAAATAATATTATTTCTTTCTTTAAACATTCTCAAAAAATCTTAATAATAAATAAGAAAATATAATTTTTAATTACTTTAAAATTTTTAAATAGATAATAAAATATAATTATGTGTTATATATTTTATATTTAGATTTATATATTTAAGTAACTAATATAATTAATTTTATAAAAAAACTAATTTCGTTCATATTCTTTATAAGAAACACTATTTATTATTATCTTAAAAAACATTATCTATTATTATATGTAAGCAACAAATCAATAATCAATAATTCATTTAAAAGAAAAGGAGTAAAAATGAGTCCTCAACATATCAACGGATATAATAATGGGAGAGAAAAATTATAAAATAAAAAAGAAAATGCTATTTTAGTTGGAGAGGTAAACGCAGAGAAGAAATGTAGTCACAATTATAATAGAATAGAAAGAATATTCACACGCAAGCTCTTTTTCCGCCGGTGGATTTCACTTAGATATTTTAACCTTCTTATTTTCAGCGCACAAAACTTGTGTTTGGCAGCGAAGAAAACGTGAAGAGAAAATAAGGAAAAATTTTGATTCAACTCGGAAAACGCTGAGAAAAATCTCCTTTCCTTACAGCAATATTCTTGCTAAAGTGTCTAAGAAAAACTCAATCGAAGCTCGTTTCTTCTCTCATTTTTTCAGGTTCGCTTTTTCTCTCTCATTCTGATTCGCTCATTGTTTTCAGAAATCACGTGCTTTCGTTTTTCTTCTCGATCTGTCTGCTTGCGGATTGTTAATCTTTTGTTCTTTTGAGAAACGTTTTGCAATTTGAAAAGTTCTTCGGTTTTCGGATGATTATTTTGAAAACTTGTTGTTTTGCTTTGCTGGATTTCGCGTGCGCGACTTGCGTTTTTGTGATTTTGGATTTCGAGTTTGGAATTTGAGTTATCTTTACCCGATCTCGGTTATTTTTCGTTTCGTTGTGTGGTTTGATTGATTTTCGTTTTCTGTTTAGCTGATCGTGATTGTGTGATAAAGCGTGCGCATAAGAGGATCGTGGATTGGGAAGCGTAGTTTTGTCTTGTGTTGTATTGTTTTTGTTTTTTGTTTTGTTCAGCATTTGCTTGTTATAAGAGCAAAGTCACGATTTCTGCAAGTATGAGAACTTCGTGGGCGGATGCTGCTGACAACTCAGCCATTGGTTCTGGCAACACCATAGCTTGCCCTCCACGGGCAGCATATGTGCCTCCGCATCTTCGCAACCGGACATTATCATCGGATGTTCTTCCGCCGGCGGCAGCATCACACTCAGTGGCGGCTCCTTTGCCGGTGAATGACCGGGTGAATCATGGTGGTCCAGCTCCTCATCATGGTGGTTACTTTAAAGCTGATCATGGCCGGCAACAAGGATATGGTGGTGGTGCCTGGAATGGTAGAGGGGTGGGGAGGGACCGAGTGAGGCGCGAGGTGAACCCTTTTGAGAATGATGAATCTGAGGATAAATCTATTAGTGAGCAAGAGAACACGGGTATTAACTTTGATGCATATGATGATATCCCTGTGGAGACTAGTGGGGAGAATGTGCCCTCGCCTGTGAATACATTTGCTGAAATAGATTTGGGTGATGCATTGAATCAGAACATACAGAGATGCAAGTATGTGAAACCAACTCCGGTTCAGAGGTATGCCATTCCAATTTCTCTGGCGGGACGAGACTTGATGGCCTGTGCTCAGACTGGGTCAGGAAAGACAGCGGCCTTTTGCTTCCCTATTATAAGTGGAATCATGAGGGAGCAGTATGTTCAAAGACCACGTGTGGCACGAACTGCTTTTCCGCTGGCTCTTATCCTCTCCCCTACACGGGAGCTTTCATGCCAGGTGCAATTCCTATTTTAGATTACGGTTTCCACTGCCTTCATATGTATCTGTCTTTCTATATCCTCAAAATGCAAAATGTCTTTGCCTTGCAGATACATGATGAGGCCAAAAAGTTTTCTTATCAAACAGGTGTCAGAGTGGTGGTTGCTTATGGGGGAGCACCAATCACCCAACAGGTTAGTTTTACCCACTGATGTTCAAGACACTCTGACTTATTTTAATCTTTTGCTTCTATACTTTATTTTATTGTTTATTTACCATCACCTCCTTCACATTGGGTTTATGACTTAATGCTCATGCATGCAATATTTATGTGTGTATATTTTATTTTTAAATAAGGATCATAACTTATTAACAAAAATATAACATTTTTCATTTCAAGCATGGACAAGGTTGTGTTGAAATGAACAGATTTGGTTCCTCCAAAGTGAGTAAGGGTGAAGTAATATTAGTTGTTGATGAGAAAATTAATGATTAATATTCCCACACACCCATGATTTGTTATGCATGAGCATATAACATCAACAGTTGATCTTTTCATCAATGACTGAGATTACTTACTTTACCTGCTAAAGTGGATGTTGCACTTTAGAGGAGTCAAATCTGAAATGATCACTACAAAACATGGTTTCAGAGATCCTGAACCTGAAATTGAAGAAGTGATTGATTATACTACATGCACTTTATTGTAATTATATGCTCTGGTGAAAGGATTAACTGATAGATGATGATTTCTAACTTCTAATCATAAATTGATCAATGACTAGCCCATTGCGAATAACTTAATTGACTCCTGCATATTGATAGTATTCCCATGGTATTGTTGGGCCCAATTTTAGTTAAATTACTTATGGAGAGCAAATAATCTTTAATCAGGAGAGCCAAGTTATACTTGCAGAATTCCACTTGTAACCTTTCTTTTTTTTCTCTGTTATTACTTGTATCGGCTTTATCCATGCTGTCTTACTAGTGTCACATGTTTTAATTTTATATGAATTCATGTTATGCTAGTGGGATTAAATTACGTACCTACCAAATCTGCATTTTTTCAATGATTGGCCACCCACTTATATGGGGTTCAGAGTTTTGAGAATTAATGTAATAGTGTATTTGGAGAGCAGTTCTTTGTGATAGGAGTGGTAGAATATATATGAATTAACCAAGTGAATAAGTAGTTAATTATGCTTGTCATTGTCTTCTATGTCTCATTTTCCACATATAACTGGTTTTTAAAGATGGGTTCTTCCATTTTTAGTCTAGGCTCACCCCTCTTATTAACCTGGCTTTTCAGAGTTAGTACGTTATCTACATCAAATATTTGATAACTTTTTATTTAAAAATATATGGTACTAGTATGCTGTCTTCTAATTAAATTTATAAATTCATGTTACATTTTATTTAATGGGGACTGGAAATGTATCTTGTATTAGCTTCTTAATGGTCTTTTTGTTTGCTTTACACGGTAGAATGTAGTTTGTTGGCCCAGTGAGACCACATCCACTGTAGCTGGGTGGGTGTAAAAAATATTGTGATACATTTGTAACTATGCACTCATTCTGCTTATATGTCTTTTTGGCTTTTGTATTAGTGGTTCTGTACTTTTGGGCATGCACTTAATTGATTGGGTAATAATGTTGTGTTGAATTGTTCAGTTGCGGGAGCTTGAGAGAGGCATTGATATTTTGGTGGCAACTCCAGGACGATTGGTGGATTTGCTAGAGAGGGCTAGGGTGTCATTGCAGATGATAAGATATTTGGCTCTTGATGAGGCAGATCGGATGCTAGATATGGGTTTTGAGCCTCAAATAAGAAAGATAGTTGAACAAATGGACATGCCTCCTCCGGGCATGAGACAGACACTGCTATTTAGTGCCACATTTCCCAAAGAGATACAGGTATCTTATGACTTGTACTTACTCATTCTAAAATTGGTCATGCTTTTGTGTGAGGAACTCCCCCTCCCCCAAAAAAGAACAAGCTCAAAACGTGCTTTTGTAAAAATATAATAATTTGGGGAAAAGTTGAATTTATCATATTTTTCTAAAGGCTGGAAACATCTTTTCTTCAAAGAGCTAACAAATCCATTTACTGTAAAAAGGAATTTTTCTGATATTTCTTTTCCTTTTCTACTGCTGGCAGTATACATAATTTGAAATGAGAAAAGTGTTTGAGCAAATGAGATTGAGATTGCCTTATTTGAGGTGTTTGAGCAAATGCTTTAAAGCTTAATTATTGAAGAATACCCCAATAGTAACACACATGAAAGTGGGGAAAGAAGACAGCATAAGTTTGAACAAAGCATGGAACAATTACTTTTAACTATACTTAGTCCTCAAGGAGAGTCTAGGTGTGAATTTGGCAATTTGACATCCTTAATTTTGCACAAAATCAAACACTTCTCTTACTTTTGAATAATTGACTTTTGTGTTTACAATGAATCCTTAGATTTGATACGATAGTTCTTTGACAACACTCCAAATTCCAATTTTGTTTCATTGGGGTGGAATGTCAATGTTATGACAACTGTGTCTGTTCTGTAGACCCCTATGTTTCTATAGCCTTTCTGTTTAAAAATCTATATCATTGCAAGTGGAACTTGATTTGGGAAGGTGGAAGTGTTGGTGCCTATAACCAAGCTGCATTTGCTTGGCAGGTGGAAACAATGACACTGTTTGGTTTGTTACTTGTTGAAGTTAGATGGTGGTTGTGCTGTTGTGGCAATAGTTTATTCAGAATGAAATGATGTCGATATAGTTTTTGGGAATTGTTGTGGGTGGTGCTTTCTAATTGTCACTAAGATACGTAAATTTTGCTGTGTTCGACTATTAAATGAGTTCTTAACACTTTGTGCTGAGGATGATGCCTTGTATGTGAGATAGAAACAGCAGCAATCAATAAAGCTTGAGTTGTTGACAACCATGTTGCAATCAGCTAGAGTGTACTTTTCTTTTAGTTGCATGATAGAACTATGTTAGTAATGACTCTTATGAAAAAGTAGGTTTAAGATAGCACATTTTGCAATTTTCATTTGAATGCAGAGACTTGCATCAGATTTTCTTTCAAGCTATGTGTTTCTTGCTGTTGGGAGGGTCGGGTCAAGTACTGATCTAATTGCTCAAAGAGTAGAATATGTACTTGAGGCAGACAAGAGAAGCCACCTCATGGACCTTCTTCATGCTCAGAGGGAAAATGGAATTTTTGGCAAGGTAAGTTTGTCATCAACTGTATGCACTGCTGCTCTTTAGCCTTGTATTTGTGTATGCCATAATTAGTTTTTATTTTGTTAGTGAAATTTACTTTATTCAAAAAATTATGCTGCCCTGACACAACTGTTTGCCACAAGAGTAGGTAAATCTTAGTTGCTGATTTATCATATTCTTAGTTTTAAGGATTTTGGGGTTGGTTTTTGCAGCAAGGTCTGACATTAGTTTTTGTGGAAACAAAGAAAGGAGCTGATGCATTGGAACACTGCTTGTGTGTTAATGGATTTCCTGCAGCTAGCATTCATGGTGACAGAACACAACAAGTAAGTCTGTTTTGCTAATTGAAGTTTATGTATAAAATGTAAAGCTTGTCAGCATTTTGATTACATTTAAATTACCTTTCTTTTCTTTGTTTATTTTATATTACTTTGTTGTTTAGTAGAGTGGCCAGGGGCTTGAATTGGTTAGTCCAAATAGAAGTAGTCAATCAGAGTTTGACTCGTGTTATAATATGAAGTTCTGCATTCCCCATGAGATTTTAAAGATTATAAAATTTGACTAGCTCAATTTTTATAAAAACAAAAAATCAAGAATCAAATTTAGGACTTCTTTTCCATGACTCCATGTTAATGTACACCGCCATAGAAAGGGGATTGGCATCATGTATCTAATTTTTTTATGAACACCACAACAACAAAATCCTTTTCTCCCTAGGTGAGATTGGCTACATGGATTGCACAATGCCACTCAATCAGTTAAAGACCAAATTTTTAGGGATATTATTTTACCATGAGATTTCTCTTAACAACTTTTTCCAATGTCCTTCATGGTCTTGCTCTCCTTTCCATAAGACCAAAAACTAGCTGATCTAATTTCCTAATCGGTGTTTTCAATGGCCTTTTTGTATATGTCTAAATCACCTTGGTCGATCTTGTCATTTTTCCTCAATCAGTGTTACTACACCAATATCTCGCTGTATACAATTATTTCGTATCCTGTCCTTTGCTGTATACCTATACATCTAAATTAACATTCTCGTTTATGCTACTCCCACCTTTATCTTGTGTTGTCCCTTTAACGCTTAACATTCTCTACTATAGAGTATAGCTTGATAGCCTAGATGTATTGTAAAATAAAACTTCCTTGTAGGTACTTTGCAATCACAAATAACTCTTTATGCCTTTCTCCATTTTAACAATTCTTGTATTCTATGTATGATATCCTTATTAATTTCCTCATCATTTTGTGTTATTGATCCAAAATATTTAAACTTAGAAACCTTTGGTATGACCTCCTTTCTCATCTTTAATTCCAAGTCATATTTCTCTTGTTCTTTGCTAAAAGTGCAATGCATATACTCTATCTTACTCCTGCTTAAGTGGAAATCCTTTGTTTCCAAATTCTGCCTCCAAAGTTCAAGTTTAAAGTTAATTGTTTTCCTTGATTCTTCAATTAAACCTATATCATCTGCAAAAACATGCAATAAGGGATAATCTTTTGTTAAGCACAAGCAAAACTAGATTAAACAAGTAAGGATTTAAGATTGAGCCTTGATGTAATTTGATCCCTACAAGAAAGTCTGTAGTCTTGCCTCTTAGAGTCCTCACACTAGTAGTTAACTCCCTCATTCATGTTTTGTATAGCCTGAATGTAAGCCATGTGAACACTTTTTTTTTTTCGAAGTCTTCCACAACTTATCTTGGCACTCAATCATACGCATTTTTTCTAGTCAATAAAAACCATGTGTGAGTCTCTTGCTTTGTTTTGGTACCTTTCCATCACCCCCTATAAAAGATAAATGATTTCTGTTGTAAACCTTGCTGACATAAAGCTAAATCGATTCTCTACAATCCTCATTTTTCCTTTAATCTATGCTCAATTGCCTTTTCCCATAATTTCATTGTGTGACCCATAAGTTTTATACAATTCTAAATATCTTTGTTCTTAAATATAGGAGAATCTTAATTTCATAATCCTGGAATCATGAGCCATAGAGAAGTCCTTAAATATAGGGGAATGTTAATTTTAGGGGCGGGCAAAATAAAGGAACTGAACTAAGCTACTATAAAACTGAACTGGACTATAAACGCAATTCGAGCGAACTTGCATAATAGTTCAGTAGGTGAACTGAGCTGAACTGCGTACAAGTGTTCATAATCCTGAAATCATGAGCCATAGTGATCAAGAATAATTCTTCCTCATTTAGCTCTTCGAAACCAAAACCACCATGAGCTCTTGGCAATTGCCTTGCCTCCCTATCAACATGTCTGTTTAGATCCTCGCCTAAAATTTTTTTCCTCTTATGGAACGCCGTGTACAAACACCCCTTCAAATTTTCTGTTCTTTCACATGTGCCTCCAATCCTCCTTGTGGCATATAAACACTAGTGGCATTGATGGTATACCTTGTCACTAATTTTTCTCTTCCAATAAAAATCTACTGTTTTGTTTTTGCTATAATTGAAATGATGGGTTTTGAAATAACTGCGAAAGCTCATCTCTTTTACGTAATTCCTACTTTGAAGAAAATTCTCTAATGTATATTTTATGATATTTCAATTTCTAAGTAAATTCTTTATTCAATTTTTAAATTTAAAAAGGGAGAAAATCATCATGCGATCAGTAATCATCATTTCATTGAATAATGAGTCCATTTGTTTAAACTTATTTTTTTAAAAGAAAAACACTTCTTTTAATAGAATAATTAGTTTTTTTCTTTTTGATGTATTTGTTTAAACTATATTTTTTTAAGAAACAAATCTTATCCGCATCTTAAAAAAATCACTTTTTTAAACATCACCGTTTTTTAGAATATCTTCTTTTAAGTTTAAACAAACTTGGCCCATTATTGTGCTATGATATTTTTATATGAGGAATTAATTTGTCTATTGTGGCAACTTGTTGAAATCCTTACGTAAAATCTGCCATAGTGCAGTTATTTAATTTTTGTCCTGAAAGGCTTTCCAAAGATTCTATTTACAATCAGTTTACAGCTTAGAAAGTGCTTTTCAGATATTTTGTTAGAACTTCTGAACTAGAAGTTGTCCATGTATATATATATTTCTTTTGATCTGTGTACTCCTGAAAATAAATGTGTACAATGTAATAATGGTTTTGTTTGCAGGAAAGAGAACTAGCATTAAGGTCTTTCAAGACTGGAAACACACCAATTCTAGTGGCAACAGATGTTGCAGCACGTGGTCTTGACATCCCTCGAGTAGCACATGTGGTAAATTTTGATCTTCCCAATGACATTGATGATTATGTGCACCGGATAGGAAGAACTGGGCGAGCTGGTAAAATGGGATTAGCGACGGCCTTCTTCAATGAAGGTAATTTGTCCATGGCTAAACCATTGGCTGATCTGATGCAAGAGGCAAATCAAGAAGTACCTGCCTGGCTCACCCGTTATGCAGCAAGGGCTATTTACAGTGGTGGCAACAGAAATAGGAGGTCAGGGGGATCCCGATTTGGTGGCCGTGATTTTAGGAGAGAGGGCTCATTTAATAAAGCAACGGATTACTATGGTGGTGGAACTGGTGGTGGAGATGGCAATTATGTTGGAGGGTATGGTCAAGGTGTGACAAGTGCTTGGGATTAGATTAGTGTCACATCACTAATTCATTCTCATGTTGATTGTATATAAATTTCAGACTTTAATGGTGAAAATCTGTATCTTCTCAACCATGGTTTGCCTGAATCCATGCATCCCTTACTACGGGAAATCTTTTATCGTAGGAAGATTTACCATTGGCTAAGGTGGGGAAATGCTGCATATGGTGAAGACAAAATCTGTAAGCAACCCAAAAATTTCTGACTGGATGACCTGTTTGAGTCTGTAGAAGAGGGAGAGGGTGTAAACAGATTGGATGGGGGGGGACCAAAGGGCAGATATTACTGAGTTTAAATGGTGAGTAAATGCTGTGTTATATATTTTGATAGGGTCCTTGGCCTTTGACAGTTTAAGTCAGGATGTATCCCTAACTAGCATGCACATATTATTGATTTGATTATTCTATCAACCGAATGGTTCTGTGCTTAATTACCTAATCTTGTCTTTCCTTTACTAGAAGGATCCATTGAATCAATTTCCTGTGAGTCGCTGTAACTTTCTAGCCTCTGTTAGTAGAAAATCAATAATTTAGTATTCTTCATGATAGCAAAGTTACCACCCTTAACTTTGTCGTTAGTTTAATGGTTCTATACTAATATTTGATATACTCTGATTTTATAAGCTAGTTAAATACATAGTTTCCTTAATGTTTGTCAAATAACTTTATCCAACTTTTGAGATTAAATAAAGTTTGGTGAAAAAGGAAATTGTCATCATGCCTATTACAACCTTATATTTCCTACCTCATTTTGTCATCTTACCAGTTATTTGTATATAATTAGAATTGAATAAGAATTATTTTTAAATCAATCAATATACTACACGACTTTTTGTTGTTTGTCTCCTTTATGTTATGTATAATAACCTAAAATGAATTAAGGATTAGGATATTTGTTTATCCGAATATAATGATGCATTGATCTTATTTAAAGTAGATAATTCTGTCTAAATTACAGGAAAAACCATTAAAATTTCACCATGGGTCTTTATGTATATGTAAAATAGGCAAAATAAAAATGATTAAGGACATTTGGTGTCTAATGGAGATTGACTTACTAGGTGTAATTAGTCTATTCATCAAAATATTGAAAAAGATAATTATTAAGAAACTAGAAGAGTGCTAAAAAGGAAGAAATAATTTATAGACGTTAATTAAAACTGTAATTATTTTAACATATTTTCCTGCCTTTGAGTAGGTGTGTGGATTGGATGGTCTGGATAAATTTTAAATTTTAAGTTGGACTATAATGGATAAAAAATAAAATCTGCTAATCTATTTATGATGTTATAAATGTAATGAAAATTTTTAACTCACCCATGACTCATCAATTAAAGATATCTAACTCATTGATTAATTATTGTTTTATAAATGGATATCTTAAACATTTATCCAATTTAATTAATGTGTTATATTTTAATTTTTTTCAATAATTACAATATTATTATCAATAGATTACATGGTGATGGAGTAGTATTGGTAGGAAGAAGAAGAAATGATTTTTAAATAGTAATAAGGAAATGAACCAATTGATCCATTTTTAATAATTAATAATGCAATAGATTAGAAAAATAATAATTCATTAATTGTCAATTAATCACAATAATTCAATTACTTTGTTTACTAAAATGATGGACTTGATTGGATCTAAGTCAGCATGAATTTCTTAGATTATAAAAGTAGATTATTGTCACGGCTTAGAGGAATTTTGTTTTTATTTATTTATAAAAATTAAGATGTTAATTGCTTTTTTATTTATAAAAGTAAATAAAGTAATCATTATTACACTCATAGAATTATCTCTTACTCCTTCAAACTAAAACTATTGATGATTAAGATTAATGTAAGTAATTTAAAAAATACTTAATACCACTCACAAATTATATATTTAATCTAAAATACTCTCATTTAATCTTTGATGGGAATACTTGTGAAAGAGTTATTTAAAAATAACAATTATTAAATTGAGGACGAAAATAATTAATAAGACTTAAAATATGTAAATATCAATAATTTTAAAATAAAAAAGATAAAACACAATAATTTTAATCAAAAAGAGTATTACTTAAATTTATGATAAAAAATAGTATTAGGATGAATGATATATTAAAAGTTACTCTGTTGCACCTTATTTTGTTTATAAAAGACATAAATTTATAAAAAATTGCTTTTATCTCCCATTGATTTATTTTATTTAAATATGCTACCCCATGTTATTTTATGGAAAAAAAAAATTCATACCTCACTTATTCATGATTATAATAAAACCACAATTAATATAACTTACAAAAGATCATTAATCTTAACTTATATTCACTTTTTATTTCATTCATTCTCCTTCTCAAAGAATGAAACAAAATGGAGAAAAATGGATTGAAATAAAATTACCATTTTCTTCATTTCGAAAAATTAGGATAAAGAATAAACCCCATTATTTATTATGAAAGTTTGTTGTTCAAAAGGTTAAAAAATGGTAAATAACCATTAATCGAACACTGCATGTGATAGTAAAATGCAACCATATAGATAATATAACAGTAACACATAATAAGTTTATGCATATTTTGCATAAGAAATATTTCATGTTTCTGGAAATTTCTAAAAAAATAGTATTATTTTGTACCTTTAAGGTAAAAAAAGGTGTTGGATGAAATGAAATACATCTTATCCAATTCTTCTTTTTATTTTATTTTAAAATAATGAAACCTAATATTATTGTTCCGTTGACCTATATTTCATTTATTTTTATCAATTCAAACTTGCCCTACTTTTTTTCATCTTTCACTTTTTTTAACTTTGAATATTTAATTGTGAATGAAATGCAATAGTACATAATGAATACAGTTAAATACAATAAATTTATCATTCCAGTTTTTTGAGAACGGATGAAAATTATGTACATAATAACTTTATTGTTTATGTATTAACATCATTTTTTAATATATAAAGTGAAAATTGTATATTAGGTCAAGGATTAAAAAAAATCATATAATAAAATTAATATAAAAGTACAAGTTATTTGTTGTATCATGGGCTTATGGCATGGATGTACCATAGGTCAAAAATTGAAAAGATTCTCTCTGACTCATTTAAACTCTAAAAGAGTTATTGAATGACCAATGAATGAGTGAGAGCGTGTGACATTGCATAAACTTTGACACTTGAGTAAATATACATATTTAAGGTGGAAATACTAAATATTTGAGATTAAGTTCCTCAATATTATCATAGATGTGAATCAGGTGGAGGTTTATCTTAAGGTGGTTTCTTATTCAAATTTGAATAATAACTAATATGTAGGATAAGTGTGAAGGTCTTTCTATTGTTGGGTGAATGTTCTTTTTGGATAAGATTAATGACTAAGGTGAGTTTCAAGTCTTTTTGGCCAATAAGACATAAATGATGATACTTTTATGTTTCTTGGGTGACAATGTTCCTTTTGAGGTAAGATGGACTATAAGTTTTTGTGTTAACCAATTATAGTTGTTGGCCTCAAGATAGGGGAGTGTTGGTCTTCATTCTTGCTTAATCAAGTTCAAATGTCGCATCTAGTTAATTTAGACATAGCTTGCTTGACTATGCCTTTGAGAGGCCTGTATTGGAACAATTTGTCCCAAACTCAATAAGTTAAGGTGAGAAGGTTACTAAGATATTGTTGTCTTACATCAAGATGAAATAGTGAGCTTGTTGTAATGGGTAGTTGATTTGTCCTTACAGAGATAATTTGATTAAGTATTGTGGAATCTTTTCTTCTTTGGGCAAAAATTGTTATTGTATTGATATAGCTAAAGACTCCTCGACTAAACCTTTGGTTAAAAGGATATCTATTCAATCATCTCCTTATATTGAGCATATATCATTTATAACATAGGTAAAGGAAGTTGGAGATAAGGTTATTATCTTACCTAAATCCTATTATCATTAGGGTTTATTTCCAAGTAATCTTTATTAGTCTTTCCTTAATCAAGAGGTAAGACCCGTAAATACATGTGTGTAAAGGTTATTTTCTCAAGGTTAGAGACATTGCTCATGTCATTCTTACTTGTTTTTGCCATATAACTGACTTGAGTGTCAAAGTGTCTTTATAGGTACCTACTCCCATTGTCCATTTCACAAGGAAAAAGGTCCAACATAACAGACTATGACGAGAAGGTATCACAACGAAAACTGTAACGTCCCTTTTTTTTATTCATTAATATTATTATTATTATAATAAATTAACATCAAAGATAACGCGTGAGTATTTACTTATAGCGTAACGACTCCAGGGAGTTACAATTTAATCATACGATAATAATTCCCCTACAATACTTTC
>JAMLFT010008340.1:0-13775 GCA_026544285.1 Pachyrhizus erosus | reverse complement strand
GATATTATTATGGAGGCTAAAAAATTTTACTTTGTTAATTATGCATATAAAAACACATTCATATTTGTAAGTATTGTTTTGTGATAATTTTTAACTGCTATAATATTAAAATTATTAACAACATTAATTCTGAACTAAAAAAAACTAAAACCAAATTTAAAAATAAAATGCTAAATTAATTTTTCTAAAAGATGAAAGATCAATTTAAATCAAAACAAAAGAGAAAAGACTAAAAAGCATAATTTAACCTATTTAATATATTAAAATTAAAATTAAAAATTAATATTATGCAAATCATTATCATTATATATAATATTACTCAAACCACTATATAGTAAAATCATTATATTATTTTAATTCTACAAATTACTATAAATAATTAGTGCTAATGTCTTTTTTTTTTTTTTTTACATTTCTTGAATACAAGCAAGTTCATAGTTATTTCATACTCATTATGTTATATTTGAATTTATTTAAATTTTCTATTTGTTATAAACAAGAGACGTACACTATATTTTGTAACTAATATAAAACAGTGAATTTAAATTCAATTAAATAGATTATAGGCTTCATATCCATAGAGTATCGGAATAGACTAAAATAATTACACATAAAAAGTGGACATTAGGATATCATGTCTTAACTGATATTGTCATTCCTAATTATACATGACAACAGTTTCAAGCATCCTGTGCATCTACGATGAGAATATTGATAATATGCATGAACTTGACGCCTTCAAAGACATGCAAAGCAAAAGCAATTTCTATAATACATTGTGTTGCAACAATGAGTACTATTACACAACTACCTACTTGCATGACTTGCAGTGGTAATACGAAATGGTAGTTCAATACAGAGTCCTACAGTTAGCTTCTACCCCCCAAAAAAAATGTGAAGGGTTTCCATGCAACAACCCATTTTCTCTTTTGTGGAAAGGAGCGTAGGAAACTTAAATCAAAATCATGAATCAAGTTTGAGCTAAGCATGGAGGGAAGCAACCTTTTGTGTCAACTCATTCAGAGTCTCATCCTTGACCTGCGTAAGTGGCTCCTCCTGTGGAAAAAGAAATAGGGTCAACATAACCAAAGGATAAATGTAATCAAAGAGTGAAAAATTAAAAATAAACATATAGATCATTTGAAGGCAGATGTGTAATGTGTATACTTGATAGAGCAAAGAAATCATATCAATTATTGGCTATGATGCACATATATGATACATGTAAGAGGTACAATATGTAAATAATACAACAATATGATTATTCTAAAAATGAGATATAATAGGTGTAAAAGATACATATCTAGATGTATAAAAGTTCATATAACATGATAAATATACGGTGACAATTCTGTAAATCCAAATTAAGAACATGATATTACTAAAAACAATATAAAAATTATAAATTGTGGTCATCATGAGTCACTTCCTGTCTACATATAGGAATAGTATTAATCTTTTTCTTTTCTTGAAATTATTCCTAAAGAGAACAATTTGGTTTTTCAAGAGACAATGCTTATGTGTTTCTATATTATACATGCTATTATGCCTCATATATAGTTGTATTGGATTTTCATTTCTTTTTTTAAAGGCTTCTATACTTCATGGATATATATCAGTAAAATATAAGTGTATCTGATATGAATACGGATACATGAAGCAAATGAAAAGTATCAGTGCTTCACAGATTATTGGATATTCTAATGATATCAAGCTCTCCAGCTAGTACCATCCATTCCACACAATACAAGGACAGCGCTTGAAAGGAGAGTTAATTACCTCTGAAACTTTACTTTGTTTCACATCTATACACTTTGAACCACTAATGCTGGCACTCTTCAACAGGCTACGTGCGCTGCAGTTTGGCCTGGAGGATCCATTTTGTGCATCTGGGTTTCCAGAATCTATCACATCAGGCCCTTGAGGACTCTGAACATTTGCTCCAGTTGGATTTTCAACATCATTGTTTTGATTATCTTCATCCTTGGGAACAGGAACTCGCTCTCTGGAAAATGTAAATTGAAATAGTGAATCCATGATACTTACATGATATAAAGTTTGCAGGCACAACTGCCAGTCTCATCTATGAAGATCGTAAAAGACAATCCTAATCTAGATTATAGTTTAAAACCCATGGTGGTAATAAAGATTTAAATATAATTTTGGTCTTTAAAAAATAGAATGATGTTGATTTTAGTTTTTTAAAGAACTTTTTTTTATTTTAGTCTCTGTTGTCAAATAATAATATTAAATGATAAGATATAGAGTTTGATAAGACAGTTGTATTTTTTTTGTAAACTGTGTTTTTTAAATCTTCATCTATTTAAAATTATTGATAACATCAAACTAGTTAACGAAAAATTTAAAAATACAACTTAACAAAATAAAATACACATGACTATCTTGTTAGACTTTTTAATGACGTGTCAAAATCACTGAATTATCAAAATAAACTTTATTAAAAACATCTTATTTTTTCATGAACCAAAATCATATTTAAATCTAAAAAAATATAAATAAAATAAACCTCCAAAAGGACAAAACAAAAAGGCTGTTGTTAGAGTAAGTCTGCAAATCAAGTATTTGAACAGGTTCACCAAGTTTGGATCTAGAAACTGTCAAGGAACCTAGACGATTAACCAAAACCTACCTAGGTAAGGAGGCATGCTGCCTCAACAACGGAGTGCTTTGTTCACCTTTGCCATAATGCTCCTCAAGATGTGCAAACTGTCGCTTGAACCGGTCAACCCCACTGCAATATAACACAATTACTGATTAAAGTTCCAAGAAAACAATGGTTTTAAAAGTCCCACATTACACAGTTCTTAGATGACATGCAGCAAAAAGACAATCAACCATCAGTTGCTTCTCAAGAGTCAAAACTTGTACAAGAACCATCAACAAAAGCTAAACATGCATGCCAAATGTTTTGCCAATGGAAGCTCTAGATCTTTATAAGAAATTGCGTAGAAAAAATCTAACAGAACTTTGGTGCAACAACAATAAATGTATAGAAGGGATCCTGACAAAATAGTTATAAAATCAGGTATCATGAAAAGCATATCACAAAAGCTGGCTCAATGCTTGTCTTATTTATAAAAGAGCCTGCCACTAGGCTCAATGGACAGACATGTCTTCCAAGAACATCTGCTTTCACATTCACATGAAACCATTAATTTTCAAATGCATAGGCTGTTCAGGCACAGAGACTACCCACATGGACGTGCCATTTTGCAGACCATCACAATACAATCCATGAATTATGAAACCCAGACTAATAATTATTGGAATGAGGTTGAAGTTCTGCTAAGTGACTGATTGGTTTAAAGTTGACTGGAATTAAGATGTGTACCCTAATTAATTTCAACCATATATTCTATATTGAAAAATGTGCACAGTATAAGAAATTAATTGTAAGGGTCAAACAAACAAGCCCTAAGACATGCACTAAGAGTAACTTAAAAAAATCCTTAAAACCCACAATCAAATAATCTTATGAAAGAAGTCATAATATAAATATCAAAGTTTCGCAATAAATACTAGGTGATGAAGCATGAGCATATTATAATATAAAGCAGGAAAAATTATTACAACTATGAAGTGTGAACAATAATAGAGAAAGTTCCAAATTCAAGACAAGAACTACTAAATTTAGGGGAATAGTTTGTCTAAGGACATAGGCTGAACTTCTCAAAAGTCAGTATTACTACCCTACCTTGGATACATGAAGCTTGTTTGTTCTCCACCACGAAGATATTCTTGGAGCATCTGAGGATGATACTCTAAAATCTGTTCAGTACAAATATATAACTCGTTATTACCAAGGCACAGAGGAGAAGACAATAAATCGTTAAATCGAATCAAGCCGTTGAAATGTATGGCCATACCTCTCGATAAATCAACTCTCTAACATCATCTTTGGTCAATTTTCTCCTCTCAAACTCAAACTCAAGCTTTGAAATGGGTTGAGTGGATGGTTCACGGTCCACATTTGACAAACCAAGGAAATAAGGATCTCTTAGTGCCTGCAATCACAGGCACAACTAAAAGTAAGGAACCTTGAAAATTATCTGCATAATTATTTTGAAGAGGTTTCATTTGGTATATTCAACGAAATTTCCCCTTTGGTAGTTATCTAGGTAACTGAAGATTAACCTCTTCAGCTGCTGGACGATCTTTAGGATCAAACGCAAGCAATCGCTCCAGCAAATTAAGACCCAATGGATCTGCATTTGGAAATTTTTTGGAGAATGGAATAGGTTGCTTTTTCCGCATGCTAGCAAGGTACCTTCTAGCCTTCTCATTTCGAATCTGTAAAATTAAGATAAAAAATTACTAACAAAATGACATGTGAGAGGAAATAAAGTAAACGTGAAAGACACTTATTACAACCAACCATAGGGTAGATCTGAAAAACACGAGACATGAAGTATTTAAGAACAGGAAAAATAGATTAGAATTAATATCATTAGCCATTACAACTTGTCACAATTTTACACCAATTGATGTTAAAAAATGTAAAATAGATTTGGATAAACTGACCCTAGAAATGGTTTCAGCAGGTGGAGTACCAAGCAGGTCAGTTATGAGATCCAATTGGTGCACTACATTTTTTCCAGGAAACAATGGCTTCCCAGTGAGCATTTCTGCAAATATGCATCCAATGCTCCAAATATCAATTGCGGGGGTATACTGCAAAAGACAAGGATTTAAAATTACACACATACTGCAATTCTTAAGTATATTCAACTTCATATATCATACACAACCTGGGTAGAGGAGGATTGAAGAGGTAACTGATCTAGCGCATAAAAGTCTTTGCAAAAGGATAATAAAGAGGCAACTAAAATAGAATGACATATATATTATATATGTAGCAATTGGTATTTGATAAAAAGAAATATACAGTCTACAAGGAAATTAGAACATCAACTTTAAATTCAAGAAGTACTTTAATGTAGAATTATATATGCATATCAAGTTAATATTCAGAATTGAAAGGTATATCCAGAGAATAAGCATAACACATAATTAAGCATAATCAGATTTGGAGCAATAACGGTTTAGATACATGTCACAAACTACAGAAAAGGGGGGAAGCAAACTGCAAAGAACACGAGAAGCTTACTTTTGAGAAAAAAGAACCACAAAGTTCAGGTGCACGATACCACCGAGTTGCAACATAATCCTTAGTAAGAGTAGTAGGTAAAATCAGTCAGCAAAATGTTTAGAAGGATGGTTCTGGAACAGAAATAGTGAATTTGATTGTACTTTCCAGCTGAAAATCTTATAAGGCAGAAGCAGGACAGAATTAATAAGTGCATCAATCTGCTAGAATACTTACAGTCCAGAAAATAGCTGATGGGGCCTCATTAAATGAAACTCGAGCAAGTCCAAAATCACATATTTTTAGTTTGCAATCAGCATTAGCTAGAATATTTTTTGGCTTCAAGTCACGATGAAACACATTTGCTGCAAGAAAAATATTATTTTAGTTTAATATCACTATCTGCAACAGTCAAGGACTTGTACAAGGATACCTGTATGTATAAATTTGAGGCCTCGAAGAAGTTGGTACAAGAAAAATTGGTAATGCTCAGGGGTAAGATCATCATTTGCCTTAATTACTTGATGAAGGTCAGACTCCATCAACTCAAACACAACATAGACATCCCTAAACTCTCGTCGTGAGGGAGGAAGCATTATATGCTTAATTTCAACTACATCAGGATGTCGGAGCAAACGAAGGAGTTTAACTTCTCTTAGAATTCGAGTGGCATCCGACACATGCTCAAAAACATCATTGATTTTCTTAATTGCAACTTTTTCCCCAGTATGAGTGTCAACGGCAGAACCCACAACACCGTAGCTCCCTTTTCCAACCACTTCTTGGATCTCGTACCTACTTGCCTCTCCATACTCGGTAAAAAACTCAACCTCTGATGCACCCTGTTTGATAACCAGTAACCATTATGTTGAAAGAGGCAACTAAAATGAAAATATGATTTAAGTACTACAACTTAATTTGATTTTGTCTTTCAACTTACTGCAAGTTCTATGAAATAGATGTAAAACACAGATGTATAAAACATCAAAAAACATAACTATAATATATATAGGACAGTCAAATAGCAGACAATCTGGCACATCATATAAAGTTGGCATTTCTTCATGTTATACGTGATTTGTAGCACAACAAACCACTGCCATTTTTTGTGTTCAAGGTATCCTCCACGGAAAGTCATAAACTAATCCCTCAAGATGCGGAGATACATTTAAGGAGTTGACATTTTTCAACAAATGTTGGAGCTGAGGATCAAACCTATGACCACATGTTTAAGAAATATGGTTGTTTGTCAATCATATCACCCCACGTTGATAAACTCTTGCTTAAAATGGAGGATAAATCAAAACCATGCTAATTGCTAACTATGTCTCTTCCTCTTCATTTTCCATTTATAAGAAAACATAGCAAGGAAAGGAAAATTCACCATGATCGGGCCAACTTAATAATTGCCAAATGCTACCTCCTAGTTTCTTACCGTAACCAGAAAGAAGCACCAAATGAAATCAACTACAGTTACTGCAATCAAACCTCTCTAGTACTCCCGATCCTTCTGCATATTCCCAGACAAAACTTAAACCAGATTCTATGTGACATGACATCAAACATGGCTCTATGCCATGATATAAAAAAAATAAATTAAAAAATATAAACACGCAGACAAGTCAAAACCAAAATAGTGATATCCAACATAGAATAAATAAATGGCACAGAACCAAACAAGCATAAAAAATGGGTTGGAAAAGAAATTGAAACTTGAGCAACGCCCATTGCCCAAATAAGCTAGAGTGCAAAAAAGGCACGATCTTATGGAACCCATGAAAAAAAAATATCTTTTTTAAAGGGACCTTTTTGTTACGATCCATGGAAGAAGATTTGAAGTGGGAGCGGGAGCGTTTGAGGACTTTGAGAAGGTTGAAGGAAGGGGTTTGCTGAGTGGGAACGTTGACCAACTGGGCACGCAAATGTCTCACAAAGACGTTGTTGTTGTTGTTGGTGGCATTTTTGTTCTTGTTCTTGCTTTCGTTGTTGTTTTTGTTGTTGTGTTGGTGAATGTGAGAGTTAATTTGTGATGGTGAATGTGAGAGTTAATAGAATTGCAAAGATGGAAGAAGCGACGAATGCCATCCACAAGTGTTCGTCCTACACCACCCATATACACTCACTACTCCTCAATCTGCGCCACTCCAATACACCATCTTCTCTCTCTATATGTTGCTTCATTTTCTTCCCTCTCTTTTCCCCTCTTTTTAGTTTTCAAGTGTCTCGTCTCATTTCATTTTTCCTTTTTTGGAATTTTCTGAGCCCCAAGTTTTCGGAAAACATGGAAAGAAAATCTCGAGTGTACAATAAGGACAAATATTTTAGAGGAATTTTATCAACACTTATTCTTACGCTTTCCTTCTATTTCTTTTTTTATTGTTCCTCAATATTTTATATATTTTTCTAGACGTTGATATCTAATTAAAATCTTTACATAAATGGTGTAATTTAAAATAAATATAAAAAATGATAAGTTTTAAATTTTTTACAAACATAGATAAATAGTGTTTGAAAAACAACTTCTAAATATAAAACTGTATTTTAAAATACAACTTTATTATTGTTAAAATTTAAAAAATTATATTTTTTAAAAAAAATATTTTGTTTTTGTCTATAATTATTTGTTATCATATTTTTGTCTATATTGTCTATTCATCAAACATATCCAGTTCAATGTTTACATTAATTTCTTTTGGCTCCTATGTTAATATGATTGATTTTTTAAAACTCATAATTTGTATGGCATGCTTACGAATTGGGATCAAAAAATATAGAGAAATAAAATTATATAAAGCAAACATATTAAATGAGAAATTCTTTAAATGAAAAATCAAAATTAAACCCAAACAATAAAACTCTAAATGAAATTAGAAGATAAACAAAGAAAGAAAAAAATGAGTATGCATCAAGGTCATGGAAGAATTAGAGAGCAAATCAATATCACATTACAGAACATATCAAGATTCAAGAGAGAGTGAATGTTTATAAGGTCACAAAGGAACGTCTAAAAGTTGGCTTAGTCACAGTATCGTGACAGAGTAGCGTAACATTTAAGTATTCTGCTCACATGTTGAAGACGATTTATCTAGTGAAAAGTTATGTGTTTGATTTCATTATATGTAAAAAAAAAAAATTAACAAACAACACTTACAGTATTACAAATCTAATAAGTTGAAAAATACTCATAATACTCATGTAGGATAAAAAAGAACGTCTACATTAAGACAAAAATAAAATTCAAATTCTATGTTTCTTGAAAAAAAATTAAATTGTATTGATTTTATTAATTACAATATTCGACAAAATGACTGAATTTCAATTTCATTTAAAATTTTCTATCCTACCAACTTAGTTAACTTTAAAAATAAATCACCTTATTAAATATCTCTATCCAAACACAAGGTAGTGTGACAATGAACCATCTAAATAACATGAGTTTGTATTACGGTCATGTTATGCAGTAAATATGCCATACACGTGCATGTATGTTCCATTGGAATTGGCGAAACCATCCTTTATTGATGCCAAGCTATTTTTCAATTATCAAGTAACATAATCAAAATATATTAACTTAATTATACATTTTATCAATCAATTATAATTATTTTTAAAAAAATTACACATTTTATCACTATAATTTCTAATTTTTATATAATTAACCGATCCATTAAATATATAATAAAATACTAACACATTTCTAAAAAATAATATTATTTTTAAATTAATATTTATAAAATGATATTATTTTACCATTAATATAATAATAATTATGATGATAAATTATAAAAAAAAACCTTGAATATTAAATTTTGTAAAATTATAATAATTGAATAATAAAACATGTAATTATAGCCGATTGAATTTTTATGAGAGGATATAAATTTAATTTTGTAAACGCAGCAAATGAAAAGAGTTTAGCCGTAATATTCCATGTTTTAAGTGGATTGGCCTCCCACCCTACTGAGGTAGCAATTAGTATTAAGCAAAAATAGGAATATAGCATCATAAACCAAACATGGATATTTATTTACCAAGAAAACAAAAAGGAAATAGTGCACGAACATGATTAATAAGAGTTTATTATAATTATTACTAAATTTTAAACTCGTACATTCTACGGATTTGCTTAAAAAACATTTTCATATTTATTATTTTTAAATATATGAACATTAATAAAATTAACAAATTTTAAATGTTACATAGAATATTGAATATAAAATTTGGAAAATAATTAATTATATTTTTCATTAATTCTTTAAATTTAAGTTTATTTAAATTTATAATGTTATGTATTTTCTTCGAACCAAAAATATATATTTCCTTTTATTAATCTTGTGTCAATTAGTTTGATATACACGTTGTGTTATACGTAAATAATTTATCTTTTGCCATTGAGAGTTAATGGGGTTACGCTTGTCAAACATATTTTTTAACTCTGTGAACAATTATAAGATAAATATCTTATCCAACCACTTTTATAACTTAAAATTCTCAAAAAAAAAATTGAGCAATTCTTTAAAAAATGATGATTTTAATTTTAACTTGTTCGCAATAAAGAGAATATTTTGAATTTTTGGGTCTGATAATTTATCTTCTTTTTTCTCATCTCACGTGTAGCTTACACAGTATTCACATAAAAATTTGGAATCTCAAGATCCATATACATGATTTCATCAACTACAATTCGTTGATATAATAATAAAATTTTGTAATTTGTAAGTGTGTTGTGTAAAAAATAACATTATTTACTAATTACTTGTATTTTAAATATTACACTTCTTATATTTCTTCTTTTTTACTGATATTTTAGAAAGTTGTTGTTTCATTAAAATTGTATGTTCTTGTTGCAAATGATTAAATAAATTAATAATAATATTTAACATTGACATATCGTGATGAACATGGTATGATTTTGTTATTCTTGAGTCATAATAAGTTTTTTTTCAAAAAAAAATAATCACATTATTTTAATAAAAAAATTATAAAAAATTACATTCGAAGAAAAAAATAACTAAAGTTAATTAATAGA
This sequence comes from Pachyrhizus erosus, assembly GCA_026544285.1. Taxonomy (NCBI): domain Eukaryota; kingdom Viridiplantae; phylum Streptophyta; class Magnoliopsida; order Fabales; family Fabaceae; genus Pachyrhizus; species Pachyrhizus erosus. Next base: position 3,639 of record JAMLFT010008340.1, on the reverse strand, counting down.
TATTATAAAGCTTTTTTAAAAATATTTTTTAAGAGAATATTTATTTTATTTAATAAATTAATATCGGTTTCTTGTTTATAAATATTATTAATAACTATAATTACTTTTGAGAATATAAATAAAGAGTATTAACCATTTTATCTTTTTTGGATTGCAATTGCATTAACTTGTTATAATTAAAAACGTATCATAACATGATAATTAATAGTAATTTTTTTCGAAACTAACTCAACCTACTTGTGACCCTCAATAATTCAATCATTTTATGTATACTTATAATTGATTAAAACACACCTTTTGTAACTTCAAATTTAATTAATGTAATTTAGTAAAAATAATAATAAAATGCTATTTTGTAATATATATATATATATATATATATATATATTAATGTTAGGATTAACCCAATTTGTTTACAGTCATTCTAAAATAAGTACTAATATTATTTTATTCTAAAATATGTTCTCAGATTTATAATATATAAAAATATATAATTTCATTATATGATAACTTTAATAATATTTGGGTCAGTTTATTTTTATTTTTGTAGATACTATAAAAAGTTTTATTGATTTTATTTATATTTAAAAGTATTATTAAAAATATAAGTTTTATGTAAATAAATGTTGATGCTAATAGGGAAGAAATATCTAAATATGCTAAAAAACTAAATATTTATAATTTTAAAAGTATACTTACTTGATAGAAACTATTGAATTGGTTTTTCGTCGTGGTGGTATATACAGTTGTAGTTTATAATTGTATTTTCTAATGAACGAAAAAAAAATTACAAAGTTAATATTTTGATCATACAATGTTGAAAACGTAAAATTTATAAAAAAAATAAAGAAAAATAATTACCTTACCAAATACTATAAATCTTTTTGTTGCAATATAATAATCCTTTGTTACTTCTTTAATTGGGTAATTTTTTTATGCAATGTCAACTTTTCAGAGCTATAAGATCCAAAAACGTAAAACATCCAGAATAATTAAAGCAAACCTAACGGATACGGATCTAATGGACAAAAAAATAGGATAAAAAAAATATTTGAAAAATAAAATAATTTTTTTTAACTATTCATTTAAAAAACAACCTCAAACAAAATGACAAGAACCTAGATGAAAACAATAATAAAAAACATACGAATCAATGTATATAAAACACAAATTAAACTCAACAATTATAATTTAAAGAGAAAAAAATATTTAAATTGTAAATAATGCAACATTTCTACAAATACAATTAAACAAATAGAAAGAATGTGAAAAATAACAAAAATAAATAAATTTCTTAAAATCAAACTCACCAAAAAATACTTCAAATCTTGCTAAAGTTGGAATTTACTGTAATGAAGCGAGAAACTATGAGAACTTCTATCTCTTTTATTTTGAATGTCAAACTTATTGTAGAGAAAAAGAAAAATAGTGAAAGACTAAAAATCACCATAATTATTATTTATATTTGATTATAATAGAGAAACATTGATTAGAATTAATTTTGTTTATCAACATTAATTTTTAAACAATCAAAACGGTGCATTTACTTTGCAATTTAATGATTTTAATTATATCAGTGTTATAACAAATGATAAACATTCTTTTATTTATTTATTATTTTAATTTAGCCAATTTGAAATTTTTGTATTATTATATTTAAACATTATAAAAAAATAATGAAAAATATGTTTATTTTTAAACTTCAATTTTCTCTTTTTTGTTTAATATAATTAGATTAACGAATCAAATATTTTGTATAAAAATTTAATTTTTATTATTTATTTTTAAACATCATTTTCTTCCTTTTTAGTTGACAAAATTAGATTAATCAATAAAATATTTTGTATGAGATTTAAAATAACTAATTATAAAAGGAATTAATATATTAAGTTTCTCCAAATAAAACATTAAAGTATTGAAAAATATGTTTTTATTTTTAAACATAATTTTTCTCTTTTTTTATTGATAGAATTAGTCTGACCAATGGAATAATTTGTCAAGAAAAAAAATAATATTGAACTAAGTTGTTATTTAATTAAAAATTTGTTTTGAGATATCTCAAAATGATCGATTGTTTGTATTTCTATACAAATACATTATTAATTTTTTTTTAATTTTTATAATAATCATGTTAGTTTTTTAATAAAAATTAAAAATAACTATATTAATATTTCTTATAAATTAAAAATGCTCAATTTCTTACGAATAAAATATTCACAATTGATAATAAGCGTAATTTCTTTCTCGTCTTATTTGTTAGTTAAAAATATTTATAACTGCTGTTAAAATATAAATAAATTTTTTCTACTTTTTTAATTATTTATTTTGTTTAAAGATAATAATTATAAATATAGTAATATTTAAAAATATAATATATATTAAATAAATTTTTTTAACTGTTTTTAATACATTTATTTATATATAAATGATATAATAAAGAGTATTAATATGAGTTATTAAATTTTTCATTAATATCATAAGATTAGTTCAAATCAACGACTATTTTAAATATAAAATTTTGATTAATAATTAAAAAAAATTAAGTAAATTTTATAAATGAACAGTTATTACAAATTTAAAATTTGAATTAATTATTAAAAAAAAAAAAAAGAGTAAACTTTACCTATGTATGTAGATAGTTATAGATACTTGTCGTAAAATGCTGAAGTGAAAAACGGCTCTGAGGTGGCATGTTTCCTACTTTAGCTTTCATTGCCGTCTCTGACATTTCTCCGTCGCCATCCACATTTTGTCTTTTAGACTGTTTTCAATTATTATATGATATATACTACAAATATCCATTTAAGCTAAACCTGTTATTGTATAATATAAAAAAAAAAAAAAACAAGTTTTGTTAATGGATATTTTAAGTTTACTGTTTAATAAATTAAAAAATATTTTTTTATTAAAAATTATAGTTCAAATTAGAAATTACAATAAATATATATTGGTAATAATCTTATACCAAACTTTTTAAATGATTTATAACATAAGAATCGGATTATTATCAGGAAAGATCGTCGTCCAATTATAAATTATTGAATGAACTATACTCATAATTTCTTAATTCTTATGAGATTGTACAGTTTGTTTTTTATATTAATTTTTTTAAATTATTTAAAAAATAATACATTGACATATTTATACATTACACTAACTATCTTATTTATTTAAAATATATTATACCATTTTCTCAATTATCATGAAGATTAATATAAATATTAAAAAGTTAGATGAATTTGTATAATCTTATAAAATCTTATGGCATCAATATAATTTATTTTAGATTATTGTGACTTAAATATCAATTTAATTTTTAAAAAATATATTTTAATTGTTAAATTTTTTTCATTTTCTAAATTTTTTTATTTTTATTATTTTTATCAAATAATAACGTTAAATAATATTATAATAAAATTTTTAAGAGTATTTATTTCATATTTAATAAATTTAATAAGATAATAAGGTGTAATTTTTTTAATAAATTATACTTTAAATTTTTATTTATTTAAAATAATTAATTATATTAAATTAGTTAATAAAATATTTAAAATTACAATTTAAAAACAAAATCATGTATAATTATTTTATCATACTATTTGATGATATAATAATTTAATGTACTGTCAATATCATAGA
>JAMLFT010008339.1:0-13802 GCA_026544285.1 Pachyrhizus erosus | reverse complement strand
TCTTTTTTAATAAATTTTAATAAAAAAATTATTTTTAACATTAATTCTATTTTATTTTTTATTTAATAAATTTTATTCATAATTTTATATTTATTTTTAATAAATTTTAACTAATATTAGAATGTGTGTTAGAAAGAACATGTTCGTAGTCCTCTTCATAAATATTATGTTTGAATTTTTAGAATCTAACCCACCTTATATTTCAGATTATTTGAACATCCAACAATTAAATCGGCCACCAAATAAAAAACATAAAAATTTAAGAAAAATGTCAGTATTACACTTGGATTTCCTTTTTCAGGCTTTTTATTCGGTGAATTTATGTATGTCTCACTCTCTATTTGATAAGATATTGACCTAAATTTGATCTCATAATAAAAAAAAAAATATATGTTAAAACTCGTGGTGTAAATTTTTCCTCTAAATTTGATTATTCCTTGGTGGATTTGTTATAATTTTGAAATCATTAAGATCCGGTTGCTAGGACACAGTTTTCGGATGAATGCGTGATATTTCCACTAAATTAAAATGAAATTATATGTCATGACCATGAACCATGAACTACATTCAATGTGCATATGAAGATAGCCGTAAAAACAACGCTAGATGCAGCAAATATGTTTACGGTTTACCTTCAGGGATGCTCTTTACCAGTCTTGTGTCACTGTTACTTTAGCATAAAGTAGTCTCTACCATTCGAAATCTCTTATTCAACTTGCAAAAGGAAGGGAAATGCTCTCTTAATTTGGAAGGACACTCCTAACCTTCAATCTATTTAATGAAACAATTCGAGTGTCAAATTGCTTCAAATATATAAAATAAAATTATACCGCCATTGGCTTTAGAAATCTGAAACAAGTTTCATGAAAGACATATTATACCCAAGTTTTATGAACAATGTTGTCACACAATATGATTAAAAGAAAAAAGTAAATCACAGACATGATATTCAAATAAAAACCCTGATAATTAATATAATAAGTGTGTGATTTAATTATAGTGTTTGGTTTTATTCGATACATTGTGCCTTCAATGTGGATCCATCTTAAAATTACTCTCTTCTTGTGTGTAAAGGAAAAATTGTGTTAATTAATTTTATTAAAAAATGTGAAAGCTAAAATTATTAATCTTTTTTAACATGAGAAATTACATCTCAAATGTAAGACCAAATACAGAGTTAATACACTTGATTGTTTAGGAGAAATGAATGTGCGTCAATTTGAAGTAAGACAATATTGCTTTTACGTTATTTTTGTGTGTGAATTTGTATGTTTACTTGCATTGTGAATGATACTCTAAATATGTACTTAGTAGAGTAGAGTAGCTTTTCTGTCAATGAGTGTTGGATGTAAATTTGAAGGGAGTTCCAAGCATACACTTATTATTTTCATTTTAGAAGTTATAAAAAATAATCAAAATGAAAAATACAAGGAAGGGTGAACATGAGATATGTTTGACTTTGTCATAAATAGATATACATTTCCTCATTCATGGCACATACTAAATACACAGGTACGTACCATGTAAGTGTAATTGGATAAGGCTCCTTTCCTTTCCCTTCCAATTCATGGTTAAATCCAGCATTAATACTGAGTGCATAGTCCATAAAATGACAACCTACAAAGCATAAGTTATTAAGACACAAAGGGAGTTCAAGTTCAAAGGATTAGGAGAAAAGGGCGAGAGAGGGTCCCCATCCCAAACCCGAAAAAAAAAATGCTAAAATAAAACAAAACCACGGTGATATTGAATTCTTAATAAGTTGAAAACCAACATGAATTCCACCAACTTCCCCTTCATTAATTCATATATATTCCCGACTTCCCCTCTCTGACTAAACAGTCTGGCTAGCCCATTCTTGCTACCCTCTCTCTCTCTCTCTCTCTTTCACCTTTTTTTTTTATTAGTTTCACTTTGCTAGCTAACTCAAAAGCGTGTTTCAAACCTCAAACTCCAATTATAAGCCACCCCATAGATCTCTCTTTTCATTCTCAAAAGACACACGCGCGCGCGCACACACACACACACACAGACAATGAAGTCCAATCCAAAATCAGAACCACACCACTTACTACACCTTGTAATCCTCTCCCTTTTATTCCTCCTCCTCCTCCTCCTCCTCCCGTGTGTATCCTCTACTAAAATCCTCAGCCACCAATTCAAAGAAGCCCCTCAATTCTACAACTCACCAAACTGCCCCTCCATCGAACAAGACATATGCTCGGAGGAAGCCGTACACGTGGCAATGACACTGGACAGGACATACATCCGAGGCTCCATGGCGGCTATCCTCTCCGTCCTCCAACACTCTTCCTGTCCCCAAAACACTTTCTTCCACTTCGTGTGCTCCTCCAACGCGTCCCTCCTACGCGCCACAATCGCCACCTCCTTCCCATACCTCAAATTCCAACTCCACAACTTCGACGACACCGTCGTTTCGGGCCTCATCTCCACCTCCATTCGCTCCGCACTGGATTGCCCCCTCAACTACGCGCGCAGCTACTTACCCCACCTCATCCCACTCTGCGTCAAGCGCGTGGTCTACCTTGACTCCGACCTCATCCTAGTCGACGACATCGCCAAACTCTCAACAACCTCGTTAGGACAAAAGAATGTTCTGGCAGCGCCGGAATATTGCAACGCCAACTTCACCTCCTACTTCACTCCCACCTTTTGGTCCAACCCTTCTTTGTCGCTCACTTTCGCGGACAGAAAGGCGTGTTACTTCAACACAGGGGTGATGGTCATTGATTTGGAGCGTTGGCGCCAAGGGGACTACACCAGAAAGATTGAGGAGTGGATGGAGCTTCAGAAGAGGATGAGAATCTACGAACTGGGTTCGTTGCCGCCGTTTTTGCTTGTGTTTGCTGGGAACATTGTTCCCGTGGATCATAGGTGGAACCAACATGGTCTTGGAGGGGACAATTTTCGTGGCTTGTGTAGGGATCTGCACCCTGGTCCGGTTAGTTTGTTGCATTGGAGTGGGAAGGGGAAACCGTGGGTGAGATTGGACTCTAATAGGCCTTGTCCTTTGGATGCACTTTGGGCACCTTATGATCTGTTACGCACCCCATTTTCTTTGGACTCTTGAAAAATATTTTAAAAAATCAAATCTCAATTTGGGATTTCCGTATATGTGCAACTGTAACATAGCTATATACAAATTAGGTTTAATTTTTCTTGGATTCGCCTAGATGGGAAGAGCTACTCATCGGACCAAGGAAGTTCTAAGTGTAATTAAAATGTCAAGTTGGGGTTCGTGATTTTTTTTTTTTCAATGACGGGGGATTGTATGATTAATATTGTAACAAATAATAAGTTTGTATATGGCCAAAGAGCTGCATAATTTTTGGATGCGTATAATTAGTTTTGTTTTTCTTCTGATGATAATGTGTACATAAAGAGGGTTTTGTATAGGCAATTTCATTTTTCGTGTTCAGATCCTCTTTTTTTCCTTCCCGTTTTCTCTGTTTTCTGCTTTACTGATGTTAACCAAGTTTTTACTCCTACATTTTAAAACTTTGGTTGTTTTATTTGTACAATTTTCCTAATCAAGACTATTTCTTAATAGAGTATTCATAACTTTAATTTTTACTAAATACTTATAATAGAACATTAATGCTATTTTTTCTTTTGTACAAAAACTATAGAAAATTGTCTCTGATGACTGCGAATGAAATAAATGAAAATAGTACAGAAAATTATAAAATAATAAATAAAAATAATTTAGTCTAAATTTATATAAATTAAATATTTCTTAGTACGTATAAAAAATTTAAACAGTAAAGTTTTGAAAGGGGGAGATTATTTTGTTACTCGAATGATGTTTCTAGATTTTGAGGTTGGTACTTTATTGTATAGAACTGAATTACAAGCAATAGGACGGAAACCATTATCAATTTCCACATTTTGTAGATGAAAAAATGTGCCAGAGATTGGGACCCAAATTTTAAAATTATTAACGCCAAAAAAGAAAAGAGTAACAGTAAATATTCAGATGCAAATATTATAGGTGTGGTTGATATTTTTTTTCTTTTTTTCTTTATTTTTTTATTAGTTATCTTTTTCGAATTAAATTGGTGCATTATCTATTTGCTAACAATTAATTTTGTTTTTTTTTTTTGGATAAGTATTCATTTTAGTTCTTAAATTTGTGAGGTGTTGATGGTTGTGTTTTTGAAAGAACAAAAATTATAATTTTGTCTTTAAATGTGTAAAAAATGTAATAAATTGTTCCATTAAACATATGTTATACTTTTTCACATCAAAAGTGTATATTATTGACATTTTATCTTCACGTTTTTCTTGAAGTTTCGATGACATCATAATTACTATGGCAGAAGTTTTTCGTCTCTTTTTTTTTTAAGACAGAGACAAACATTTAGTGTTATGTTTTTCCTAAATTAATTTATCAGTAAGTAATACTATTAAAAGACTAAATTGATATTAAGTTATAATATTTAAGGACTAAATTATCAAAATATTCATGTTATTAGTGACTTGGATTTAAATGTGTAGGAACTAGTTTTTGCTATGTAAGAGATGATGCTTAGTGTACAAGTTTTGTATCATGCGTTTGTGGTGCAACTTTTTTAAGTAATAGAAAAATCAATAACTTATAAGTTAACTTACATGGTTGCAAGAATGAGATATTTGATAATATTAACTATATTTGACAGTTTAACATTGATTATATGATGATTATATTTAATTAGTATTAATATTAAGGAACTTCATAATGATTCAATGACTATTTAATAACTTAATAACTATATTTTGATTGTAGATTTTTAAGGGTCCATGATACAATTCAATATAATTTTAGTATCTTATTTTTACAAATTATTGACAAATAGATTTTTAGTTAAAATAACTTAATGTTATTATAATTTCTAAATAATACATTTTAATGACAATATAATTCATAAACAGTATAAACACAAAGAAAAAACCTCAATTACAACACTATCATTGCAACACAAATAATCTATTTTATACCACTAACATTACATACCTAGTAAGCAACTAATTACAACCTCGAAACCAAAGAAAAAAAAACCAACAACATACACAATGAAATAGAAACAAAAGATTTTATCATTTCAACTCCTTTTAGAAGTGATTAATCTCCTTCTTTAACTCCTCCATCAACCTCTCTTTAATAAGATATACCAATAAAAAAATTACATTTTTCAATTTCGTGCAAGTTAACTATGGTTATTTAGTTATTATATAAAAAAATTAACAAAAAATAAAACAACAACAAACAAGCTTAGAACTAAACCTAAATAACCTCCTTGATTTTTTATTTTTATTTTTAATGTTTGAATGACAATTTTAATCCCACAATGATATTCAATATAACATCTATTGCATCCACCATAGCTAGAAGACTCACATTCACCATAATTTTCACCAATCGACACTTTCATTTCATTTTATTTTTCCACCTAACCCAACATTTGACTCTCCTCGCATTCACAAACAACCCATGAAGCGAGATAATGTTCAAATGACAAAACAATTATCATTGACTTTAGAACAAGAACATATGTACTACTATGCACCTTTAGGAGAGAAAAAGATATATAAGGGAGGAGATAGAAAAGTAGTAATTGGATTTCGACATAATAAAAAAATCACGATTATTGTAAAAAAGAGTTATAATTTTTGAAATGGACAAATTAGTCCATTAATAATTTGCCAACAAATTAGCTCATCTTATTTATCAATGATGTGACAATCTATACACATGATATGTCATGTATTAGTATAGATATGTCACGTATACAAGAATGTTAAAAATAACTCATGTTTGTAACGATAGAACCAATCTATTTCACTTTTACATATTCAAAAATAAAATAATAATTTTTTCTTTAAAAAACTCAATTATCATAATTTCACAAATTTAAAGATAAAAAAATATTTATCTTTTTTTTCAAATTTAGTTCTTTATTATTTTATTTATATAATTTTGATTTATCTGTTAATTTAATATTCAATATTTAATAAAAATAATAATATCACACTTTACAATATTATCATGTAAACACATTTATATTAATGTGACATTTTATTACATAGTTATATAAGTATATCTATATTTAAATAATATTTTTTTTCATATCAATATTTTTATTAAATATTAAATATTAAGTATGAAATTAGTCAATAGATTAAATTTTTATTATTTAAATAATAAAAAGAGTAAATTTGTAAAGATATATTTATAGAGAGAGAAAAACTAAAATCAAATTTAACAGTGGAGTAAAATAAACAAAAAACACAAACAACGTCAAATCAATGAGTATATCAAAACTTCACAATTTAAATATTAAGAAGACCAAATTCAAGTAAAATGAGGAATTAAAATCAAATTTTATCAGAAGATTAAAATTCTCAAAAAAAAAAAAAAAACACACAACACACACAGGTTGTCTACACAGGGAATATAATTTGGCTGTTTAAAAAACAATCAAATGTGTTTTTTTTTTCCTTCAATTATATTGTTCTTAAGCGCTTGTCTGGACAAGAATAAGATGAGGTTGGAAAGGTGTTATGCCAGCTGATTAACTTTAACTAGAGAAACAATGTCATGTGCAATAATGAGTTATTGAATGAAAAGAAAGGAGAAACTGATGATTGGAGGCGAAGAAACTATGATTGAATTTCGAAATATAAAAATTTGAATAATAAAATATAATTCAGATGTGGACGTCGGAATGTAATGTACCCTCCAGCCCATACAAATCAAAAACAAAAAAGGAAAATGAAAAGTAATTTGTACAATAAGATAATTAAATTATATAATATGCAATGACATTTTTTTTTTCTATAAAATCTAAGGTGAGGCGTTGCTTGTCTACGCTTGCAAAGATTAACAAATAATCCACCCAAAATTCCAAATTTTGAGATTCGTTGTGGGTACAGTAAACCAACTTTTATCAACATAATGAAAATTAAATTAAATTTGTCATATTAAAAACCATAATCTTTGAAAATGATACTAGACGCAATGTTAATGCAATTTACAATAAACCCAATTGTTTACAATGTATCTTTTAATTCAAGATAAAAAAAAAAATTGGCATCGGAAAGGCTTGGTAAGAAAACCTTGTTATTCCCAAAAATACATGAATGTTAAACTTCTTTTTAGACAATATTGTTTGTCAAACACACTAAAAAAATTTAAAAAAATGTTTTTAATTTCAAAATAAATTAATCTAAATGTGCATAACAGTAATAATAATAATAATAATAATAATAAGCTTTTCCCTAAACGCAAATTTAAATTTGAAACTATTTTGTCTCCGCTTGAGTATTTTTCATAAAAAGACACTGTGAATAACCATATAAAAATCTTGCAAAATCACAGTGATTCTTCACTAGACAACCTGTACGATATCCATACGATTGAGTTTTCTATTTTATTCCTTAACTTGTTTTCTAACCACAAAACAATTATTAGATATGCTTTACGAAATAAAATAAAGTGGCCACAATATTTAATTGAAAAAGGAACAAATGACAGAGACGATGTCGGTAGAGGAAGAAAAACGACTCATGAGAACATCAAATATGAAATCCAAAATTGGAAGAGAGACGCGTCAAGTAGAAAGTACTGAGTGGGTAACATGATTTGTACGGCACAATGTGGACACCCAAACACAGTTGTTGAGTCCCATTTCTTCGGTGCTTCCTCACACTTCACTCTCACTCACTTGTCTTTGTTCTTAAGAAGGGAAATTTAAATCTAACACAAAAAAATATGAAAAATCTTTGATAATAATCAATGTAAAAAAACTAATACTGTTTTCATGCCTTTGTCGTGTGATGGTAATAAATTAAAATTAAGCACATAGGAAGTACTCTACTGTACAATTAGTTATATAGTGTTTTTCTTATGGCCCTTTCAATCTCTATGTCAATCTCTACTGTCTACCATCCTCGCACGAATCTTTGTCCCCTGTTACATCCCTTGCATTAATGCTAGGCTCAGTCTATAAAATATTGAAAATTGAATGATAGTTTTGTTTCTACTAATTTATATAATTTTTTATTCTTTTATAGACGTTGCTTTATAGTTATTCTATAAAGATCTTCTAGATCTAGATGTTGCACCTTGCATCATATAGTAGGATGCCTATCCATATGCATTGGTAGGTTTTTATTTTTATGTAGTAAGTGGAAGAAAGTGATTGTGTGGATAATTGAATATTCAATATCAAAATTTTGTTCAAAGTTTAAAGATATTGATCAATAAGTTACAATTAATAGTTTTTTTAAAACACTGTAAAAACATTACTTATTAATATGTTAGAACGATGTAAGTTGACATAATATAAAATAAAATTCATATTTTTATAGAGCTAAATAAGAATGATATTTAATGAATGATGATAGTTAGAATAATTAAAATGGGTTAGGATCATTGGGTCAAATTGATCCATTATGGATTTGTGTCGGATTAGGTTAAAAAAATTTATTTTTTAATTATAGAATTAATCTAATTTATTTTTGATTCGGTTCACCTGAATAAAACTCGTGGTGAGCTAGGTTAACCCACGAGTTGAGGTATCATCTATCAGTTTCATGTATTGCCTATTTTCAAAAACATTTCTAAATCTTAATTCTTGTTTTTTTTATTGTTTTAAGACTATTTTATGTTGTAAGATTATTTCTAAACTATCTTGTATTTTATTTTAGACTATTTATTTTTAAAAGTTATGTTTGTGATAAAATATTAAAATATATTTTTTTAAATTGATTTTTTTTTTCATTTTCAATTCAAAGTAGATTAATATGCTTAACTCACCAACTCGTAATGGGTTAGGTTGGGTTGATTTTTTTTATAACTCACTAGAAAGTGAGTTGAGTTGGGTTAACCCACTTAATGGTCAACTTGTAATGGATCGAGTTAGGACAAACCACCAACTTTGACAATACTAACAATAGTAATCATTTATAAATATTTTGATATTCGAGTGAGAGTTTGAGAGAATATTTATAGAAGATAATGCATACTCGAGTAAAGGTGTCATTGTGGAATCTGGATTCTCTTTTATTATTGAAAATTTTAAGATAGAGAGAGAAAAACATAAAGGACTTAAGGATTCTAGTTGGAGAAAGAAAGATATAAAGAGCTTGTGGGATCTAGCTAAAATCTTCCAATAACTAGAGAGGAATTTTCTTTCCTTTGCATATTTATAAGTTCAAATGCACCTACAATTAAGTGAGTCTTAAACCAAATGCAATGCCTAGGACCAAAAGCCCATGTCGAAAGTAAGTGACTTATGTGTGTAGAGCAAGGACCATAATGATATTAAGGTTTGTTATTTGAGTTTGACATCTAGGTAAGAGATTTGCATGTTGACCACCTGAGGATGCTCACTAATCAAGGTCCCAAGATGTTGTATCTAGCTCAATTGGATATGACTATACGCTTGTATCTAGCTCAATTGGGTACGACTACGCTTGTATCTTTATATCTTTTTAGACTTTTATTGGATTTAAGTGTGGTCCAAAACATCTATTAAACCTAATTCTCATATGTAGTTGGACAACATATTTTAATTCACATTAACATTAAGTTCTCATTCGCAATTAAAACATGTGTGCTATCTCGTGTTGATCCTAATTGACTAAGTTTACTAGTTCTGCCTAATTCAAAACTAAGTTGTCTACTTTGCATATGAAATTGAATTTTTTTTCAATAGAGAACACAATTGTCCTTCATTACAGACAATCATGTTTTAGTTAAATACGATTATTTTGAGTAGCAAAATTCTCATAGGATTGGCCCAAGAATAAGGCTACTCAAACTCATAATTTAATATCACTAACAAAAAAAAATATAAGACTTGAAATTGAAATCATTGGTTAAAACAATCTTACAGGCAATTCGATAAAAAAAAAAAAAACTAACTAGATTAATTTCTAATTAATTATGGGTGGGGGCGAAACAAGTCTGTGTTCAAAAATAAGAAAATGAATGTTGGAGAATTAGTGGAATATATGCAGATAATATATTGGAAGTGGCTAAGGAACCGCAAATCAGGATTTGCTTATCCTCTTTCATCATAGATTTCTAATCCTTTAGTATGTATTGCTCGTAGTAGAAGGATATAGATCTATAAAAATAGGAAATTTGTGCAACTGTCCTGATGAAATTGGTGGAAAAGCGTAACATCTGCTCCAGCAATGCGTTTTTGATTCGTTGATTTGCATAGTTTTGGGATCGTTGCGAATTCTAGGATGTTGGTTGGTTATAATTGTCTGCTAATATTTATTTTACTCATAACTAAATGTTGCAAGGTTCTGGGTTTGAAATTCGTTGTATTCTGCTATCTTTAGCAGTTTGCCCTTTGGATCATTCTGGTATATCTTGTACCAGTCTTGACAACTAACAATAAAATTATGTTTTGCTTTGTTCAAAAAAATTCTAATTAAGTGGATCAAATTGGTTGATCCAATTCGATTTTAGTAGCATTGTCTCAAAGCAAGCTAGGACAACACTTACATCCATGATGATACACAATTATTGATTGCATCTTAAAGATTTTTCTTAATTCAATTGATGAATTTTTATAGTTGAAATCCAATACTTATTTGCTCATGTCTATCCAACAAATTAACCAATCGATATAATTTAGTGATCCAATTAAAGTGGTTTTAATTAACCGAAAGTAATTGTCACTGTTAATGCCAAGCCGTCATCAAGTCATTTTAAATTAAGTAATGATAATGTCATTTTAATTCCAAACTTCCACGAATTTTCCTTAATACACTACAAGGACTTTACTCATTGAGTACGCAATTTTGATTTAGGATAATGCCAACATTTTATAACAACGATCCTTGTAAGATGAATTAATTTAGGCTTAATGTGATAGTCATGGAAGATCTTCTGTCAAAGAGAAAAAAATGCTACTATCGTGGCTAAAATGACCTCTTCTCTTAATAATATATTTTTTTTAATAACTAATAATTTTGATTAATTGCATTAGGGTGTAAAATGGGACAAAACTTGATCCAATTAGTAGTTCCCTCTCCACTCCAAGAAACTCGTAGATTGCGTAAGCCATTTTACAAAAAGGCAAAAAGCTTACTAAGGTTACGGTTACTAATGAAAAAGTAAAGTTTGAATCAATTCACAGGTAAGATAAATATTCCGACTGTTGTCACATTCCAACCTACTCCTCTTGAAATCTTTCAATCCTCGCAAGCTTTGAAAGACTCCTTCTATTGTTGACAGCAAAAAATAAGACTCATATATTTCTTCTTTATATATATATATATATAAAGCTCCCTTTGGATTTAAACGGAAACCTAATTTTAGTGGACAGAAGTTGAAAATTATATATATTTAGTATCTTTTGAGTCTAAGTTTTTTTCTTTTTGGTAATTACTTAGTCTAAATTTTACATGGTCATCCATTAATATTAATTATATCATAGCATTTGCAAGAAAAAAAAAAAGGTCATGATCAAAACTAATTAGAAAAGTTTGAGTTCATTTGAATCTAAAAATTTAAATTTCAAATCCTATATATTTCATTAGGTGAGTTTAATTTAACTTAATTTATTTTACCACATCACTTAAAATAGTGAACTAGAATATTATTAAAACATCAATAATAGTTCATATTGTCTAACTACAAGGATGACAACAAGATACTACAAGTATGAATTGTAATTCTTTATCACCTATCTGTCAGATGGAAATTTGTTCTATACTGAATTATATCCACATGAGTATTGTTAAACAAATATTCATGAATTTTATAAATATCTAGGTGTATTTACATAGATATTCATGAATATTTGTAAAGATATAATTTATTTTAAAAAAATTAAAAAAAGTTAAACAAAATCATAAATAAATAATTTTAAAATATATATTTATTTTATATGTAATTAAGAACATTTAAATAATTTTAAATTACAGATATTTACAAATATAAATATTTTGTTATTCATTTCATCCTGTTAACAAGTGGATAAAAGAAAATTCATTTATTTTATCCACAAGTATTCATTGAGATGTTTAAATATAATCCATGATACGCTTTATACACAAGTATAAGCGGATATGCATTTTTTTTTTCATTCCTAAATATACATACCCGTTAGTTTAGGTTCCTTGTTTTGTTTTGCTTGTTAGGCTATTTATTCAATAAAAAAAGATTAAAAAAAAACACAAATGCTCTCCTTCACAAAATTATAAGAAAACACATACGCCGAATGAAATTATCATATTCATATTTATATAATTTTTTTTCTACATGTATTTTTTATAGGATTTTTTTTCTACATTTATGTTTATAGAGTAATTTAATGTACTTTTAGAAAAATTCATTTTTTTTTTTAGTTCAGACCTTAGTATAATAAATTTGAGTCAATCTAAAGCCCACAATTTTAGAACAGACATGTTGATCTACTTTATATTAGGATAATTACTTAATACACCTTTTTTTTTTAAGTGAATCTCATAATTTTTTAAATTCTTAACATTTTTTTATTTATTTTAACTATCTAGTATTTTTTTTCTTCATTTGGATTTCTAATGTGATCCATTTATTATCATATATGTGTTATCTTTATTCAACCTTGTCTGGTGTCTACTTTGTTTATGTTCTTCTCTTCTTTGAGGTTTAGAAGGTGTTATTAAAGTGTTTATGACATTGTGTTTCTTCCATAGACAGTGAGGATACTGTTTAATGATAACTCTTTTTTTTTATTATTACATAGTTATAAATGAAATAATTCGTAAAACATTACATTACAGAATATTTAGTTCGTAATTGTATTAATAGAATTATGGATTAATTATTATGTAAGTCTTCTAATATAGTTACAAATTAAATATTTTGTAATGTATATGTTATTACAAAATGCTTAATTAGTAACAATAAATGTATTCTAAAGTTGTATTATGGAATACTTATTTTAGACTACTACTCTAGAACACCTATATCGTTCCGCACGTAATAATATAGGCATTCTAGAGTTGTATTACAAAATGCATGTTCTATAATATATGAAACAAGTAGTCCAAAATACAATTATGGAATACTCATTTCGTTTTGGATTACTTAATTTGTAATAATTAAGTGTAGAATATCAGTTATACAAATTGGATAGTCCAAGCTATACTAAAGATGCAACAAATCTTGAAAAACACATGATCTTGCCTTCAATTAGTAGCATTTTTGGTGCTTTCTCTAGTGGGACTTGTAGTCAATGGTGGTGGAAGGTAGAATTGTTGGATCTTAGACGCTTCACCTTCAACAACATAAGGGAAAACCAATCAAAGGATGGGTAGGACCTTCAAAGATGCAAGCATTCCAAGAGGTGTAGAAGGTGCAAGGAGATAATGTTCCAAGTAATGAGGTGCACGCCTGTTGAAAACCAAATGAAGGCAATGAGAGCGTTAGGATAATGTAAGAGAAGGGATTGAGCATATAAAAGTATTTATGTCCATTTAGATATCAAATTTTAATTATGAGGTGCACCTAGCAAAAAAGGAGTGCATTAAGTAATTGTCTTTTATTTATTTTTATATTATAAATTGCTTGTAAACATCCTCCCTAACAATAATATATGGAAACCACTTTACAAAACATACAAGACACGAATGATAATATTTTCAATAGGAGTATTGGAGTAGGACCACAATAAAATATTTATTTATTTATTTATTTATTTTATTATAATAATAATAATAATAATAATAATAATAATAATTATTATTATTATTATTATTATTATTATTATTTTATTTTCATCAAAACAAGAACC
>JAMLFT010008338.1:0-13802 GCA_026544285.1 Pachyrhizus erosus | reverse complement strand
GAACAATAATTTTTAAAATTTGTTTTCATTTCTAAATATTTTTTATTGCATAAAAAAGTAGTATAAATGAATGTATATTATAACTTAAACATTTTTGTATTATAAAAAATAATACTAGAAGAGAGTGAGATATAAGGAAAACAAATAAAGAATTCTGGAGATAAAAAAAATAGAACTAGTAAAATTAAATCAAAAGTTAACAAAATAAATTCCTTTACAATAAAAAATTTTCTTTAAAATAATCAAACAAACGTGGTAATATTCACCTTTGGGTTAATCTAAATGGTAAAAATGTTAACAATTTTTAATTCCGTACACTCTCGCCCGACTTAATTCAGTGTTTTTTGCCGAGTAATTTATTGAAAATATAACACATAATCATATTAGTCTTAAATAAGGAAATTGCAAATAAATTTATGAAATTTTTAATTTTTTCATTTAAATACTTAAACTTAATCATTTAATACTATTGTAATTCTAAGACAGATGTTAATATTATTACTCAAATAACATTTTTTTAAAAATTTAGACTATTATAATTGACAAATTACACTTTTAGAAAATTATTTAAAACAGACTTTTAGATTTTAAAACACATAACATCTCAAACCCAACAGGATTACACCCTTACTCATGCAAAAACACAGTAATATCCACCACCGCGTTCATCTAAAAGGTAGTAATTAGTAAGGATTAATAAATTTCCTTTTTTTTTTAATTTAATTTTGTTAATTATCAGCGTTACTTGATGATGTTTAAAGCATTTAATAGATATGGAATATTATTGTATTTACACTAAAAAAATATTTATTTAATTATTAGAGTCATTGTTAAATATGAATATAGATGGAAAAGAATAAAATTTTAGATTTATAAAACATGAATAATTTAAAAAAGAAAACATTAATAATATCCACCTCCAAGGCTTTAATAATATTTTTGAATTAAATTTTCTTATATATTTGGACTCTGATTGCCAACTAAAAAACAATTAGCCGTTGATGTCGCCAATCCATGCCAGCCCACAGCGTGTCCCCACTCCAATTGAACAAACCCTCCCCAAAAGCACACATCCCGTGATTCATCTCCCACTCGCGCGTGTCACACACTCTCCATCTCTAAAAATAATAATAAAAAAAAACCCCTTTAGTTTCTTCTCATCACACTCATCACTTACTGCTACTCTCAACTTCATTCATTCATTCTTTCTTTCTTGTGTTTTCTTCTTTTTCAACTCTCAACTTCCTACAATGTCTTCTTCTTCTTCTTCTTCTTCTTCTTTTTCTTCTTCATCTCCATTGTCTCTCTTCTTCTTTGCCACATTATCATTATCCTTCTTTTCTTTTTCTTTTAGCGTTAACGCGCGACTCGCCTTGGACTTCTACAAGGACACTTGTCCGCAGTTCAGCCAAATCATCAGAGACACAGTCACCACCAAGCAGATCGCCAGTCCCACCACCGCCCCCGCCACTCTCCGCCTCTTCCTCCATGACTGCCTCCTCCCCAACGGCTGCGACGCCTCCATCCTCCTCTCCTCCACCCCATTCTCTGCCGCCGAGCGTGACGCCGACATCAACCTCTCCCTCCCCGGCGATGCCTTCGACCTCGTTGTCCGCGCCAAGACCGCCCTCGAACTCGCCTGCCCCAACACCGTCTCCTGCGCCGACATCCTCTCCGCCGCCACCCGCGACCTCCTCACCATGCTCGGCGGCCCCTTCTACCCTGTATTCCTCGGCCGCCGCGATGGCCGCTCCTCCCTCGCCTCCTCCGTTGCCGGCCACCTCCCCACCCCTTCCATGCCCATCCCCCAAATCACCCAAATATTCACCCAACGCGGCTTCTCCGTGGAGGAATTCGTCGCCCTCAGCGGGGCCCACACCGTTGGGTTCTCCCATTGCTCCGAATTCATCTCCAACGTGGCCAACTCCACCTCCTATAACCCTCGTTACGCTCAGGGATTGCAGAAAGCTTGTGCTGACTACAAAACAAATCCCACTTTATCAGTCTTTAACGACATCATGACACCCAACAAGTTCGATAATGCTTACTTCCAGAACCTTCCTAAGGGTTTGGGTGTCTTGAAATCTGACCACGGCTTGTATACTGACCCTACTACCAGACCCTTCGTTGAAAACTTCGCCAAGGATCAAAACAGGTTCTTTCAGGTGTTTGCTAGGTCCATGCAGAAGTTGAGTCTCTTGAATGTGCAAACGGGGAGGAAAGGAGAGATCAGGCGCAGGTGTGATCAGATTAATTGATTTTTTTTCTTTTTTTTACTTTTTCTTGTCGGAATCGGATTATCATAATCATAATCATATATCTGTTGTGCTCGAATTCCATGGTTTTGAGGTTAATTATACATACATAGTTTTACTTTGTGTGAATTGGGAGAGTGAGGAGTTCTTGTTGTTGGCCCTCATGTTCGTGGATAGATGAGCCTGAATCTGGTTTTCCAGTGTAATAGTATAAAATTTAATTAATAAAATTTCTCATTTTAAGCTCCCATTCGTTTTTAGTGTTTGGGTTTGAGATTCCGCGTTGATTAGAAACAATCCTCACATCCGAAATTAGTTTTGCGATATATAGGTAGATCTAAAGCTAAGTTCTAGTATAGTAACAGAGTATATCATACATAGCATTGTTGTTGAATCTATCAAACTACTTATTATGGGCATTTATTGGAGCACTCGCATATGTCTGGTCCTGTCAATTCAATTTCATACTAAAGATGTCTGGCTCTCAGTATGCAAGGTGTTTATTAGATTAGTAATAATGTCAGAACAGTATGTTTAAGTGTGAATAAAATTCGACTCATGAGCAAATTTTCGTATCGATTAAATATAAAATCAAATTTATAACCTACACTAACTAATAATAACGGTAAAAATAATATATAAAAATGACAGACAATTTTCACTTGATGAACTGGTGGTTTCTAGGGTTGAAATGGGTGTAAGTTCAAATTCTAAGAGTCTGTATTGATTTTGGCGAGCAGATCAGTAGTTTATTCATTGATAATGGATATAGTGAGTAGTAATAGATTTGTCATGGAAGTACGCATTTTTTGTTGGATAGTGTAGTTAGTGCTGAGTTAGAGGTTGTAATAAAATAATGATTGTGTGAAGGATGCGTAATTAAGTTATGGTCTGTGCTTAAATATGGAAACGTAATTAGGGGAGAATTTGCTAATGCCGTATTAAAATGCAGGAGATGCCTTTGGATTTTGAAAAATACATTTGTCTGCAATGTGGCATCTGTTTTGTCCCTTATGGGGGTCTTGTAACAGCTGGTTTTAAGGACCATGCAGCATGCATGTCCATACATACATACATAAGCGCATTTTATTATACAGCTGCAGTTGTTGCTGAGTTTTTAATTCAACAGAGGCGCCGCATACGCTATATCTTTTATCTAGTTTCTGCTATATTTTTCCCCTATGCTATCTGTGATTAGTTGAAACTCAAATAATCCTCATCCTTTAATTTCTTAGGTAAAATTCTATGTTCGATTTTTTTTTTTTTTAATAGATAGAAAAAAATATAATTAGAAAAAGAGAGGTTATGATGGTGAAGTGATTAACTAAAAAGAACTGTTTTTAGTTTTCATGTTAGGTAACTTTTTTGTTTTGACTGAATGAAGGCTTGGGTTGCTTTGACTATTGGGTGGTTGTTTAAGTTAAAAAATCTTGAACTGGAATTGGCGGTGATTTAGGAACGAAATCTAAACCGACACTGGCTTTGTGTGTGGTCAAATGATGAAATGTGCAACCAGGCTGGACAATACCATAATGGTATTAACGTGGGACCGGGTATCATGGTTTCTTTTCCATACTCCACGGGCTGGGTTTTTATCATTTTTCAGGGACGATAAACATCTTTATTGATTATTGCCCAAAAGAAAACTTTATTACGAAATCCGAAACATCTTTGTGATGGTTTGATTTTGGTACACGCGGTTTGGGGTTGGTTCCAGCATGTCAACAAGGTTTGTCTCCCCTTTCCTATAAAATAAAGTAAAATGAAAACACAATCTAAAAGGGTTCTATGTTAAGAATTTTCTTGTTGATTATCGCCGAATGTCTACTGTATTAGAATTAGAAATTTAGTTGAAATGAGAGCTAGAAATTACTTGTATAATTGAAGTGTCACATATTAAATAGTGGATGGTAAAATAATTTTCTTCATCTGAGAGGATCTAATAAAATTTATTTTTTAAAAAAAAGGCAGTTAATGCTTAAGAGTTCTCTTTTCTGTTTTGGAGATTCCTTTCAACTGCCCCTTTTCATTTTTGGGAGAGTGCGGACAAAAACACTTTCCCTTTTCTTTATGAGCCCCAATAAAATTTGTTAATTTGGGTCTCAATTATGGGGTGTCTGTATCTTCGATTGAGAACTTCTATTCTGGCAGATCTGAGATGGATGAGGTAGATTACAACATTTTGGGCCCGTCCCATCATACTAGTTGCATTATTCGGTTAAGACAACCAGACAACAAAAGAAACAGGAAAAGAAAATGGTTCGTTTATTTTCTTAGAATGCATGTCAATTGGTTAGCCTCACAATCCCACATGTCATTTGGACTTGAACCTGATCTTCTAGTCTCTTATTTGTGGCACCTGTCCAGAATTGCTAATTTACACCCTTTTTTACCCTTCACATTCCCTTTTTTTTTTGGCTTTTTTAATATTCTTAAAATAACTTATGTAAAAAGATTCTTAAAATACCTACTTTTCCTTTCACTTTTACACCCCCACTTATTCACAGATTTTTCTGATATAGTTATGTTTTAATACTTTAGGGAAACTAATTTTCCTAATGTATTAGAATGTGTAATTATATTATGGAAACTTTTTTTTTTATTAGTAAGAATCAAACTTATGTATTAGGAGGTTTATAACAACTTGCGTATACTACTCAATCAACTAAGATAAAATTATTTATTAGTTATATTATGGAAATTAATTTTTATAAAAATAATTACCAAAACAAATAATCAGTACGAAGAGTAAAAATGAAGGTATAAATAGCATCTCCCTCCTGAAGCTCATTCTGCGGACCTCTTGGGCCATTGGGTTACTATGATCCAGCTCCATATATCACGAAGCCATGATTGTGGTGCTACTTGATTTGTCTATGGGTACACCCTTAGTTTGTGAAATCTGTTTGTCCAAAGAGAACAAAAATGAGCACGTTAACATGAGGTAGAATAATGTGTTGATATAATTTAAGAGTAGTTAAATTTTAAAATCAAGTGATGCAAAAGTTTCCTCTCTATTTCGGTAAGTTTTTGAGATATTAACCAAATAATTGTGTAAGATTAAACATTCTTTATTCATTTAGTATCAGGTGGGTGCTGACCGTGTCAAGAGTCTATTTTTTCAATAATAAAATTGTGAAAGTTTGGAATATAGTCTAATAATATAAACAAATCAAATCCCTTACATTTACTTATTTTTGAGTTACGTTAAGAAACCATTGTTTTTTTAGGATATTAAGCAACCATTCTTAATTATTACTATTGGTGCCTTCAAATAATGAAATCTTGAATATGGCTTATATTGAATAAAATCATTTGGCTTAAAATAGAGGCACTTACGGCCAGTTGGCTAGGTTTAACTAGATTTGATATTCACTAATGACCAGATTTAGACAAATATATAAATTTCAACAATAAATATTATTAAGTCGTTATTAAAAATAGAAAACCAAAGGGACGGTTAACAATTTTTTTTTAAAATAAATTACTTTGATATAAAATATTATCATGTTCCTCAACAAAAGAAAACTACCATAATATGTATACAATATTAATATAAATTAAGAAATTTTTACAATGTGTCCCTATTTCTCAAAATAAATTATAGATCTAAAAATATCATATGGCATCAAACTAAGTTAGGCAAATCTAAAATATGGTTTGAAATCGACCCAAAAATAAATCAGGTCCATCTCACCTGTTATTCAGTGTTACCTGTTGTGTGTGGACATCCTTGACCAAATATGAATTTGGTATAACAGAGTGGTCTAATTTAGGGTATTAGCTAATTTACAAAATAAAGCACACGCAAGAAAAGATAATTCATTTAGGCCTACACATTATCCTAAATTCCAACTTCCAAACAGTGGATATTAAAAGCAAAAGTTACCTTTAAGTTTGGTACTCGGAACCCTTGCTTTTCATTTTCATAGTTTGTAGTTGCATTTCATTTCATTCAGTTATGAGAACTTATGGGAAATATTCTTCACTGCTATGTAAACAGTTAACTATAAAGAACATATTGTTAAAGCAACATAATACTACCTTTTCATACCAGAGTATGCTTGTACAACACATATAGGAGGTGAAAGAAAAAATAGAGTGGGAAAGGAATAAGAGTAGAAAAAGTGTGGCAATGTCTTGACCCAAAAAATGAAAGTAGCAAGCAAAGGCGATACAAGGACCGAACATTATTGTGGGATATGAATCACCGTATGAATATTATTGATGCCAATTCTATAGGAGTAACTGAGTAACTTTTGTCTAGCAGAAACATAGATCAGAATCAGACAAGGATTTCACTGAAAATTCCTAAATGCCCTTGTTATAGAGGAACCAGGACCATGTTAACCCTCATAAACACTTGTAATGATTATGCGTAACTTGTTTCACAGACTCGCTGTAAAATTTCATAACTTACCTTTGCATCAGCACAGTTTCTCAATGTAACATTAGTTTAAAGCCAAGTAAATAATGTTCATACATGAGGATCAAAGAACCAAATTCTGGTCACACGAAATAATCCTACGCGTTGCCTCCACAACTAATCAAGTTGGAACACGTTGAAAATGAAAAAGGGTATAACATGTGAGCTTAAAATAAATTCAGATACCAAAGCTTTTGAGTGCAAAAGGGAAGAAAAAGAAAAGCCAAAAACCCAAAAAGGGAACATAACCAGCTACAGTCTGTAGAAGATGGAATAAAGTGGTAGCATAAGCATGTACACCAACGCTCCTTCACCACCTTCTGCTCCAAAAATCATCAACTTTTTCACTCTTTCCCCTTCATTTATTCAATCAACAACAGCATCACCGTCCTTTATTTCCCCCGCTACATAAATCTAACCACAATGAACTTTCACAACCTCATTTCAGCTGGAAACCCTTCGCTATTACCATCCCTCCAAAACCAAAAACAAAAAAATAAGTAAAAACGAAAGAGTTTAATTTATATGATCTATCAGTATATTTTTACTCAGATATTTAATAGGAATTTATCCTCTCATCACGTCGTATTAATAAATAAATGAACGTGATAAAATGACTAAATTCCATTAAAAGACTACGTAAAAACATCAACTTAATTATATTTTTAATCTTCAATTTTTTTTAATTTTATCAATTTTGCTCCTCCATTCTTTTCCCCACGAATTTGATTTCATTATTCTAATTCTGTGAATTTGATTGTTCCATTAACTTAATCTTCAATATTTAATAAAAATATTGACATTATAATATAGTGTAATGCCACATCAATATTTTGATTAAATATTGAATGTTAAATGAATAGATAATAAAATTACACAATTAAAATAATAAGAATCAAATTTGTCAAAAATAAAAGAACAAAACTCATTAAGTTAAAAATATAATTAAATCAAAAAAATTTACAGTAATAATACATATATATTAAATTAAAAAATACTCCCATTTACCAATTCATCATCCAACTTAAAAAATCACAAAAACAATGGATTTTTTTTAAAAGAAAAATCCAAAAGCGGCACGTGAACCAAAATAACCTTAATAACAACCTAGTCTTAAAAAAACAAATAATTACATAAAAAAAAAAAAAAGATTGAACTGTACTTAAAACTCGGCTGAGTTAGCACTTGACTCGTCCAACCCACCCCCGAGTCGAGTCCGAGTCCGGCAACCCAGGCCTGAGTCAAGCAACTCCTCCCAATCCACATCCTCCTCTTCCACCTCCTTAGCCCTCATAATCTCCAATATCTTCCTAACCTTATGCCTTGCCCTCTCACTCCCCACCTTCTCCACCTTTTGCAACACCTCCACCACCCCTGCCGCCTTCGCCACCGCCTTAAACCTCAACCCACCGTGACTCAATGCGTACATCACCGCCACGCAACTCTCCCGAGTTGACCCGGTCCCTGACTCGGTCCCACTCATCAATCCCACCAAAGATTCCACTACACCCGCATCCAACATTGCAGCCCGCCCATCCGACCCGGAACCCAAATTCCCCAAAATTAACAAAACCCGACCCGTCATATGACCCGACTTAACCATATTCAAAAGAACCGGAACCGAACCGAGTTTAACCATCTTGGACCTGTTACTTTGGACCAAAGATAAATGGTAAAGCGCCAAGGCCGAGTCATGCCGAGTCCGCTCACTCTCGGATCGGAGCATGTGTAGCAACGGTGCCAAACCACCTAAAACCCCAATCGCGGTTTTGTTATCATCATCGAGAGCTAAACTAAACAAGGCGCCTGCACCGTGCTCCTGCGCCTCAGAGGATCCAAATTTCAAAACCTCGATCAACGGTGGAACCATCCCCGACCGCACGATCTTCACCTTGTTACTCTTCTCCAACGAGAGGTTCACCACTGATGCCAGAGCGTTCGCCTGAACGCTAACGTGTTTCGACAAAACGAGGGAACGTAACGCAGAGAGTAACCGAGGAGTGCAGAGTTGAAGCCTTGTTTCTTCTTTTGTTCTTGTTAGTTTTCTCAGAGAGAGAAGCGCTTCTTCGATTGTGGAGGGTTGAGGGTTTTTTAGCTTTGTCATTATTTCTTCTTCTTCCGGGGTTGTGGCGGGTTCGAGTTCTGAAGATGAAGGTGAAGAGTAGTAGCAGCAACTTGGGCGCGTGGAGAGTTGAAGAGGCGGCGTTGAGGCTATGGATTCCTCGGAGCTGGAGTATAAGTGTGTCGGTCTTATGGGAACCTCGGTTTCCGCGTGGTGGCGGAGGTTGTTCAAGGGTGGGGTTTCGATCAGGGACTTCAAAATCAAATCTTGGTCGGATATTTTTTCTGGGGAAGGGTTTGTGTGTACGAGGTTTGGGTTCGAGGAGACTAAGGTTTGTACGAGGTTGTTGTCGGGGGTGGAGTGTGGTGGGGGTGTGTGGGTTGATTGGCACCATTTGAGGATGGCGGATTTGAGGGCGAGGTTGGGGATGAGGGTGGAGAAATCGGGGGTGGTGCCGTCGGGAAGTTGAGGAATCAAGTTGTTCTGTTTGCAGACTTCGACGGAGGAGCGTTCGAAGGAGTGGCCGGAGGAGACGATGACGGGGTCGAACATGAGGGAACGGGAAACGGGGCAGAGGAACTCTTCTGGGGGGGTTTGGATTTGAGTTTTGGTTTTGGTTTTGGTTTTGGTTTGGAAGAAGATTTTCTTCCATTTCAGCTTTGGAGTGGTGGGGGTTATTGGTTCTGACTCTTTTGGTGTGTTTTTGGGTGATGATGGCCATTTCTTGTGGAGCGTCAGCTTCACGCTTTGTTGAATCTCCATAGGGTGGTTTAGCTAGCTTCTGCCCTCTCTCACACAGTTGAATGTGAGAGAGTTAATTGGGGGGTGTCATCGGAGTTGCAACAATAATATAACATTGGGGTTTGTGAGTTTGAGTTGATGGGGTTACTAAAATTAGGGGAAGGTTTGGTTGTGGTTGAGGTTGAGGTGGGGGGTGTGCGTGTTAGTGTTTTGGCCTTTTTAGGTGTGTTGAAGAGTAGAGAGGAAAGGGTGTGTGACCGAAATGATGATTTGGTGTTGCAGTTGCAGGGAAGGGTGTGGGATTGCCGTGAGAGAGAGAGAGAGAGAGAGAGGTTTGATTCCTTTGCTTTTGGAAAATCTGCCCAATTGGAAAGGGGTTAAAGGGAAAGTTGAGGACTTGAGGAGAGTGAGTGTATGAGTGATGATGTTCCAAAGAAACGTCAAGACATTAATGCATTGAGTACTACATTAATCTGTCGATATAATTAATGGTGGTTAAGAATAATGTTGAGTACTCTTTTCATTATTAAATAAGAAAACAGTGAATATTTTTAAGGTATTAAATATATCTAATTTTTTAACTTTTTTTATAAAATATTAAGAGGAGATGTTTGACGACAGATCTGCTTGGGCATTATTGAAAATTTTTAATAGATGTAGCCAATGCCTTCACCTTTTCTAGTGAAATTATTTAGGTGTAGTTATTTGTATTAATTTAATCAACTGAATGTATTTTGCAGTTGATAATGTGGTTAGTACCCTTATGCCCTGCCCATCACTAAAAAATAATTAGGGAAAAAAATTATTATCACAAATATCAAAGTTATCCGGTATCTTAATATCCGGTATCTTAATATCTCTTCTCTTCTATTTACATTACTTACACATGCTTTACTCCTTCCATTACTTAGATAAAACAATGATGCTTTAATTCATCATTCTACAAAAAAACCAATATGATTCATAATTAGACTTACAATTTTAATATATTAAAAATGCTTCTCAATTTTTATTCAATATATATATCTTTAACAAAGCTCTCTAGAAAGCCCTGTAACAAAATCATATTAACAAAATAACAAATTGCGACTCATACTTTCCTAATGCTTGACCCTCAAGCTTGTCCATGGAGTCCAACTCTCACTTGTGTTTTTGTTGTTCTATCTTGATTGCACAAATGATTCTACACTACCCATCATTATTGCGGTATTGCCTCTTTGTTTTTTCTCTTGAAATTTTGATTTTGCAAATTTTATGATTCTAAAAACATTTTCTATCTGAAAGAAGATGAGGGAAGAAGGTGAAAATTGTAAGAAAAAAAAAATGTTAAAAAGAAGGTGATAGAGGACTAACTTAAATCAGGTTCTTCAATTATAATAACTATTTTGATGTTTTAGTACTACAATATCATACAATTTTAAGGACTAAAATAGTACTGGCTTATAATTAGAGTATCATTAATTTCATGAATAATATTTAACTTCAAAAATTATTTTGAATTTTTTATAATTTTATGATCAAAATTATCTGTACTATACCATTTTAGAAACCCGAATGGAGATTCACAATATCAAATATTATGACATCAAAATATCTATAAATTACTAAAACTGGTGAAGCATTAAATCTCACTAGAAACCATTGATAGAACAAAATGATTTGTATTTTACTATTTTTTACTCACAAAAGAGAAACAAAGCCTGGAAATTTAGGGGTATATATTTTAATCTAGATGAGCATTTTGATTTTTCATTTTTATGTATTGGAAAAGGAGATGTGTAGAAGATAATTAATTACTCATTCCTGACGCGTGGTAGAATACTATTCGTATGTTTACTTTCCTCGGTACAATGTCCAGAGTATATATATGGGGAATAGAAGAACACAAAACAAAAGTGTCATCCAAACTGGTCCACCATTTGATGTCAACGTTTAGAGATTAGAACAGATGCGTCCGAGCCAACAGAACATTACTCCTTTGAAGTTTTTAAGTGATCACTTAGCAGCTTTATTTGGTTAAAACAAATTTGTCCTTTTTTACCCAATTTTGAACAGTCAAAGAATGCCTCCATCGTTTATCATGCCAATATATATAATCACATTTGTCTTACGATATATACTTACTCAGTTTTTAGTTACAAATGTTAATGAAATTATAACAAACTCCGGATCTAAATTCTACTGCTGGGATCATGATTAATGACCATGCATGTTTCCATTCTCAGATTGTACCAATCAGAAGAGTGATGGAAGAAGCATTATTGAATAAATAATGGCCAAATAGGTATTACTCTAGTTGGGGAAGAAGCTGTGGCTGAGGCACTTCATGTGAGGACAGTGCCACATATTTCTTTGAGGCAAACCCGCAATCAACACAAAAAGGTAAAATAAAAGGATGTTCTTTTGTCTTCGCCAGACCCCACATGTAAATGTTGCAATTTGTAACTGTTTTTTTATACATATTTTTTTGGGCAAAAACGTCAAATGGTATCTTGGCATGCAATGCTTTGCATGGAGAAGGTTTTTCCAACTAAGTCACCCACTGAAGCCACAATTTCGTATAATTATTGCAATCTTAATAGCTAAGTCTACGTCGCACTAAGCACTCTGATTTGGACCTTTGTGAGTGTAATTGGCTGGACATATTTGTATACCTCACTTTATTTGCTAAAAGTGATTGATTCCTTTTGCATTTTCATGGCCTACTTCATTCACGTCCTCAAACCATATCGTGTTTTTTTCCCACTTTCTCTTTATATTACGTTACATGGTACAATTATCGAGTTTTGTGTTCTTCCTTAAGTGAATTCATAAGTGTGTTCCCAATTCTTAAGCTTCTGTCTTACTTAACATTTACAGCCTATAAGACATTATCAGAATATTTTAATTATTGGGTGGATCCACACCCCACGTGATAAACCTAATAATTCACTTTTCAATTAAATAAGTCTTCTGAGTCCCAGAACGGAGAAACGATATGTCCATCTTTTATCACTATTTTTTTTTTTTTTATTTACTTGTGTGAACTTTTCACATACTAGGTGGTGGGTCTCTGACATTTTATTTTATGAAATTTATAAATAAATGCACAAAATCACATTCTTAAAATTTCTGTTTTATTGTAAAATAGTATAATTACAAGCATTGAAAAGAAATTTATTATTCCTACAAATCAAAACAGAGAATATAATGCACCTTATTAAGTGTATATTTATTTCAATTTATTTTAAGAAAAATATTTTTTTACAGTTGTTTTGAGAATTTTTAAAAAAAATATTTGTTTTAAATTAATTTGTTTGAAGAGAACAATATTTAAATTAAAAGAAAACAAAATAAATTTAGTTTTACAATTTTCTTTTTAGCAAACAAAAACACAATACCATAATAAAGTTTAGTTGAATCAAATTAGAAATATTGGGATTGGATTTCTTTTTTTTTTCTCTTCAAATTTCTAATATATATGATTTTCAATTCAATATGATTTCTCATTTTGTCTATCAAAATTTTAATTTATTTAAATCTTAATTTCTTTGGTAATTTAATCTTTATCTCCTAATTAATAATCTTAATTTCTTGTGCGAAATTTAGAATGAATAAATATTAAAATTAGAAATCCGTCAATACCTATCCAAGAACTCTTTCTATTGTAAAGAATTATTAGATTTGTATTTTCAGAGCACATCTATAAAATAAATTATTATTTTCCAAATAAATCAAAAATATCCCTAGGATAATCAAGTCTTGAGAAGTATTAAAGTAAAAACATCACAGATTACAAAGATAAAGAGAAGGCAAGAAAACTTTCATCAAAATTCCAATTTAAATATTTATAAATTACATAGAAATTCACTTGATCTAATAAAGAGAGATGTAGATAGAAATAGAAAAACATAAAATAATACAAATCAAAGAGGAATGATTGTAGAAGTCCAGAGGTGTTTTATGTATACTTTTATCCTAACAAAAGAAATTATCAATAAATTTACTTTTTTTTAATCTCAACTAGACACGTTAATATTTTAAAAAATTCTTTCATTTTTCTCTCTTTTTTTTTTTTTTTACTTTCTTATTTATTTATTTCCTTCTTTCTTATTCATATTAATATATGCCATATAAAAAATTATTAAATTAATAAAAAAAATATTTTTAATATTTAATTACCATAATATTTTAAGATAAAAATTAATATATTTAATTAAACTCTAAAATTTTAATTATTATTTATTCAGCAGTTACTAATAAGAAAATTATGAATATATTGTTTAAATTAATGCAACAATTTTTTTTGTTTTCTCTATAAAGATGGTTATACAATGTC
>JAMLFT010008337.1:0-13803 GCA_026544285.1 Pachyrhizus erosus | reverse complement strand
CAATAAAAATTATAAATAAATTATGGAGTTAATTTTGTAAAATTTTTATTGTTTCTTATCTATTTATTATTTTTTTATATGTATAAAAAACATAAAATAACATTTATTTTAAGACATAAAGAGTAATTTTTTTTTTTCAAAACTATCATGTGAACAAAACTTAAAAACATTAATTGATTTTGTTTCTCTTACAGTGGAAAGAGATAAGTTATGCAAGAGATCGTGCATAGAATATAATTTTTCAAAATTTATGCATATCAATAGTGAAACTTAAACTTTCTATCATTCAATTACTAAAATTAATGTATTTTAGCAACTAATTATTGTATTAAGAGAAATAATTTTAATTAAGAAAATTTTTGTAAAAAAAATAATTAATACAAAAAAATATATTCGACCTTATAATAAAGATCAGAGAAAATAATAAAAAATAAATTAATTCCCAATAAATTAAAAGTATACTTTATTGTATGACGTGTATATTAATTTGAAATAACAAAATATAGATAATACAATTACATTGAAGTGTTATTTTTACTTATTTGATCAATTTTATTTACCTTTAATCTTACTTTTGCAAAATTTAAAAAAAAAACATTTCAATATAGTTTTGTTTCTTTTTTACCTACCTTATTCGTAATACATTAAAATTTTATTTCTATTAACAACATCAATAAAACAATAATAACACATGACATGATATTTTAATTAAATTTTATTTTTTTAATAAAATATGAATTACGTAATTGAATGAAATAATAATTATTTTGTTAAAATAAATAAAAAACAATGAATAATGAATCTTTAATGTTATGGATGTCAGAGTTGGGTACACCCTAAGTGTATTAAACACTTATAGATATGAATGGAAGCGTGAAAAACCTCATTAAGATGAGGGAAAAATCACAGGATAAACTCCGAAAATATCCATTATATTTAAAAGATAATTACAATACAGTGATCTCCAATAAGACACTCTCCTATTACAAGTGCACAGAGCACTAGAGTTTTCCAAAAAATCTTTAGTGTATACTCACAACACTCTTAAAATTTTATCTCACACTCTATATATTTCTTTCTCACTAAAATATTTAAAATTGCTTCAAATATGAGATGTATAACACAATGTCATAAAACCTTTATTTATAAGCCTTTTTAAAAAAACCAAAAACCAAACTCATTTATGTGAGACCTTCACAAGACAGAACTAACATTTAATTAGTTAAATTAATAGCTATAGATTTTATTTTAAATTACATGTATGTTTTATTAAGAATAATTTTGTCTAAGTTTGATAAGATTGTTATAAATAATAAAATGATAGATATTTGAAACTACCTAATTATCAAAGTTAAAAATGTATATTCATATAATATTGTTTAAAAGTATAAATAAATAAAATAAGTCGTGAAATAACATGAATTGTATTGGTTTATTTGATTTGATTTAAACTATTTAATTTAAGTTAATTAATATTTATCTAAATAATCATTTTATGAATGACTTGAGTTAAACAATCATAAGTTACTTATTATCTATTAAAAAACTGCTGGTTGTCATAAGTTTTATATCTATAATATTAAATTGTAAACAAACTAAAGGCATGACAAACAGATAAATGACTGAATTCTTAATGGATAATGATATCTGAAGTCTGAAATTCTTTTTGCAAATAGCGAGGATTGAATATCAGATTATCTGTTAAATAAATCATTTTTGTAATGTGTGAATACAAAATATTTAATTATTGTGTCAATCTATCTTATATCATTTATCATATTTATATTTATATTTTATTTTCTTTATAAATACATTTGAAGTGTTGAAGTATATTTTCCAATTTTAATTACAGTTAATTTGTGTGGGCGCATGAGATAGAAGATTAATTTGGTCTTTCAAGCCTCTAGCTTGTAGGTGTCCCAGCTTCAAATCACGGGATCTACCTATAGGTCTTCATTTAAGAAGAGACCAATTGAAATATTTTGTTTTAAATAACTTTAAATTCTTTTTATTAATTCTCTTTCTACCTTTATATGGTGAGTATTAATTAATATATTTTACTACTCCGTACTAATTCATATTTATTAAAAATTTTATTTATTTATTGAATAATATTAAATTTGTTAATTATCTTAAAAATTATTCGAATTCTTTTGTTTTATTTGTTTACTTAATTATTTTTTATATAATTAAATAATATGTATTAGTTTTTTTTTTTAATTCAAACATCACTTTTAATCTTATTCTTATTAATAGGAATAAAGATAGTAATATTTATCGAAAAACATTAAGGATAATTTGATAAAAAAAATAATTTTAAAAGATCTTATAAAAATAACAAATATTTTTTTAAAAAATATTACATTTAATTTAAGGACAAATATAATATATTTTAAAGATATTAAATATAATAAAGCTAAAATTTCAATTCAGAAATTAAAAAGAAATCAAATTTAATTTAGCCAAATAATTTTAAGTTATCTTACAACATCGTTTTAATAATCTTTCTTTTTTCTTTGCATAGTAAGTATTAAATATATCTTTTATTTTCAAAACACTACATGGTAGAAATATATTCCCTCTGGTTCGTTACATGATAAACAAAAAAGAATATGTTTTTAATTGTATTAAAATACTATTATTATTATAATAAATAAAATGAGACTCTTTATGATTCTATTAATAACACTTAATTATCTAATTTATAAAATTTTTAAAAATAATTAATTTAATTAATAAGAATAAATATGTCATAAATTTGCATTACAGGAAAAAAAAAAAAATAGAATTTACGTCTACACGAGTTCATAATTGGCCGTATAGTGTCATCTTAGCCATCACCTACACGAATAAAATATTTGAAAATTTGGTTAAATATACCTATAATAATAATAATCTACACAAAGCAAAATATTTTATAAAATGAAAGCTCTATGTGTCAATTTTTAAAGTAATTTCATAAAGATTTGTATCCTATGACACGCAAAACTTAGAAACCAAAATTTATTTTATCTTCACCACAATTTCAGTGACTCTTATATTTAGTGTGAATGTTTATTTTTTTCTTTATTTTAGATTTTATTTTATATTCACTCTTTTTTTTTTTTCATTTTTTGATTGTCAAAAAATTTTCGTTACATTTATTCGTTGTCTTAGTTTTCTTAATGTTTTTGTTAATGTGGGAAAATATATTGATGAATTGAGAAGCATATGCGTTTGTTGATTTTCTCCTTCTTTTTTTCTTTTTTCTTTTAGCATTTTTTCCATTTGAGAGGTTTCTATTTTATCACTTTATATTTTATTATTCCCTTTCATTTGTTTGCTTTATTTTCTAATTTATTGACAACTTCCGGTTGATTAGCATTTTTATTTTGTTTTGTTTACTACTTTTGAGCATACTAAAAGTTTTGTTCTTTTGGCATGTAAAGTTGCATTGGCTTATTCACCAATAATCTGTCAAGCGTATGCCATCTATAACACAATAGTGGCACGTGCTCTTCCTTAACTTCCTACAAAATATTTTCAAAGGACTCTATTGTTAGAACATGTGATGTTGCCACCACATTTGTTTCTTTTCCTGCTTGTCTCCATGGCTAAAATTTTAGTCATTGGTTATAATTTATAAATTTAGCACATATATTTTCTATGTTAATAACATTTTGATGAGTACAAATTTGAAATTATAAATTAATTTGATTTAAATTTGAAAAGTTCATTTATTTCAATGTTAACAGAACAATTTTTTTCTTCAACTCCAACTAATGTCCCCGTCCATTTAAATTATTATCATAATTAAGATAATTACAAGTGACATTACTTTAATTTAAATTAAATAATATTTTTTAAATTAGGATAATTATATTATTTTAAAATACATATTTAGAATAGTTAGATAATTGATAAATATGTACGATTAAAATAAGTGTCAATTGATTTATAAATATTTTATTATATTTAATATCAATGAAAAAACTCAATCATTTGTATAGAAAGTAAAAAAACTAATTTATTTGAATAATAAATTAAAAATAATGTTAATTTGATTTTATTAATGTGAAAATTTATGACCTATTACTGTATATAATAATACAAGAGACGCATGATACATATTATATATGATTAAGTATTTTTTTTCATGTATTTCCTTAAAAAGGTTGTTTTAAGTATCATTAATTTTGCTAAAATATTTTATTGATAAAATTTAAGTACTTAATGTAATTACTAACTATACAAAATTAATATAATTATATGTTTTTTTATATATGATTTTATTTTCTATCAAATATAATTATTGGATATTGCTAAAATAATAAATTATTTTTATATGTTAAAATACATAATTCTATCAATTATAACAATAAAGATTAATATATATCATTATATGAATTAATTAAAATAAGTATGATTAATATATATTTCAATTAAGGTAATAAAAATTATATTAAACAAATAAAAGAATTATTTTCTATTACATATACAATTGATTAATGTAATTTTAAATTTAAAAAATGGTTAACTTAAAATAAATAATTAATATAACTTAAATATAAATTATTCGTTCAATTTTGTTTTATAATAAATTATTCATTTATTTCACGACTAATTATTTTTTTTATTATATATGTTGTGTTAATTTCAAATAATTTTAACAATATTATATGTCAAAATTTGAAATAGGCAATTAATTTAAGATCAACCATTAATTCGGCCTAAATTTGTAAAGTTCATTTATTTAAATTGAAATTAAATAAAAAATTTCATTGTCTTTTCTTATATATAACATTTAAAACGGAAATCAATTGATTTTCCATTGCCATTAAAGTTATATTAATAGTAAATATAACTAAAAAAATAATATACTCTAATTTGAATTAATTAAAATGATTATGACTTATATATATTTTTAAAATAAAAATAAAAATATTTAAATTAAGGTAATTATACTATTTTAAAATGTGTGTAAAATCAACAATGTATTTAATAAATATATATAATTAATGTAGTTACTCGAAATTATAAATTAGTATATTTATAATTTTTTATTATAATTACTCTTGATTGAAGAAACATAAAACATTCGAAAATTTGAATTGAAAGCATAAATCTATTTTGTTTGAATGATGAATTAAAAAATAATATAGAAATTAAATCAAATTAATCACAGTCAAACTATTATTATTTTTGTTAGAAAGATGTCGCAGGTATACACGCTTTCTTTTAATGAATAGGCGAATTGCCTCTATTTCGATGCATGTATGCATTTTAAGTCTGCCTAAATGAAAAACAGGTATTTATTCATAATAAACAAACAAAAAAAAAAGAAGATGCTATTTTTTAAGAAAGTGAAAGATTGAAAAAAAAATTATAAATAAAATAAAATAAAATGATTGGTTGGCATAAGGATAAGGTGTGATCGAATTGTTTTTTAAGCAGTGATATGATGTACAGGAACTTTTTCAGATGCGTTGGTTAGATATTCGAAGCCATATTTGGCATGATTCTAGGAGTATGATCCAGCTCTATTATTATCCAAATGAGACTGAAAGTCTAATGTGAACCATCTTCGATTCTTTGTTCTGGTTGGGTATTCTGTGTTATGTGTAACAACCCCTAATCAAATATGTTGCGTTTATCTTTCTTGGTTTGGTAAAAACTTTTGATATACAATGTCTTTTCTGACCATATAAAATTGCATGTCAAAATAGTGGAATTTCATTTATCAACATGAGTCCTAACCACCTCCAAGTTGCTATTGGTAGCTGATAGATATCCGTGATTACTTGAGAACAAATCATATTTCTTAGAAGATATAAATTTGGAAACCTAAACTGTTTTTCCTATAATTAAAAAAGCTAAATAGTTCATTATTCAACATGGAAAATGATACAGACAACATAGTGGAAGCTCAGTAATTTACAGTAGACAAAAAACATGATTTATATGGCAAACCCAGAACCACCAAACTGGTCCTTCCAGAGTAATTATACAATAACGACTAGTACAGAGCATTACACCAAAGCAAGGATTTGTAAGAGAAAACTGAAGAATTAAAATTACATGAGATCCAGCAAGTTTAATAATGACATTGATCAATCTGGCACCATTGCCTTGCATGCATGTCCTACTGTACAGAAATATAACAAATAAAACAGACAACTAGAAGCCAGAAAGTGTCAAATAATCCCTTCAAAGTTTCAGTGTTAACTCAGGTGTTGAGTTCTCTATGTCAACCGGTGGATGATTCAACCCAATAAAACTCAAATTTGAGCTTCCACTCAGTGTGAAATTCTGATGAGTATGGCCTCCCTTTGAGGGAACCTGATGGTAACTACCTTGCCACAACAGTTCTGCCTCATCCTCCTCCAAGAATATTGGAAGACCAATATATCCTTGCTCAAATCTTGCACTGCTTCTCATCTCAGGAGGCCTCATTGTTGGTGAAAAACCATGGTGCAGAGAAGAGTGTGCCTTTATCCCTAAGGACCTGAAAGAACCATGAAGAGGGAGAGATGCTAGACTTGCATACCTCTCAGAGAAAAATCCCATCCGCATGGCTCTCTTTGCTAATGTTCTCTCTCTCTTGTGTGCATTTTGGTGGCCACCAAGAGCCTGCGAGCTAAAAAACTTGCGCTTGCAGTAATTGCAAGAGAAGACTCGCGGGTTGGTTGCTGAAGTAGTTTGAGAGGGAGAATCATTGCTGCTCTCACTAGTGCTGGAGAATGAGAGTCCTGTTGAATCTCTAACCACTAAGTCATTGTTGTTGAACTTGAGAGTTAAGTCAAGGGAGATAGCATCTGAATGGAGATGAAGTTCTATTGGATTTGTGACATTGGCAGAGTTGGTTAGGTCGTCACTGCAAAGACCTCCGTAGGTTTCTTGAATAGATATATTTGGAGCAACCTGGCTGCTAACTTCAGGTTCATATTCTGCTGAGGCCACCACTTCAAGATCAAAGTGTTGTTTCATGATTTAGCTGTGCTAAGTTGATGCTAATTAGCTAAATGAGAGAAACAATCCACCATCACAATAAGATCCATTTAAAAGCTTGAACTGTTTGGTCCAGCAATAAAAATCCAACAATTAACATTCAGTAAGCATCATAACAAGAAATTCTAAATTCTTGAGTCAGTTTGACCACAATCATAATTTTATAGCCCTCAAATCTGACTTGAAAGAATATAAAACTGCTCATCCTCCCCAGAGAAGAGGTTCCATTTATGTTGATATTTGAACCTGCGAAAGATTATTTGTCATCCAGTATGGGGATAAAAACAAACATCCTATGCTTTATCTTTTCCTTTGTGGAAGACGTACGATTGGTGCTGGCAGCCTGGCACACAAACACATTTTCATTGACATGGAAATGGTGGCATGTGCTGTGACTCAAGTGCCTTGATAAGTGGACTTTCTGCTAAAAAAGCATTTGTACCAGGCACTTGCTTTGCTTGTTTTGTAATATGGGCCTACCTAAATGTTAAGTAGGCACTAAAATCTAACATTAGTACATGATTCGTAATTTTTTTTTGTATTGGTTGAAAGCAGAATGTACAATAAAAGCCATTGGTACCTCATCTTGCTACTAACAAATGGGACGCATATCAACGATACAATTACGACCCCATAATGGTAAACATCCACAAAACCAGTTTTTTTTTTTTTTTTCCTTTCAGTACCCTCTCGGCTTTTCCCACCAACGTTATTGAATTGTGATTTTACCTATGGTAGATCTGAAATCAAATGCAATGGTCAGATATTTTCTTTAATCATTTTTTAAAATAAAATCCATCTTAGTCTTTGACCCAGAGACCAAATATCGGCTAGTGCAATATGAATTAATTACACTCTTCCTAAACAAGGTTTCTGGCTCTTATCTTATGTTGCTGAGATACCACAATCCCTAGCCTATTCCGCTGTTTTTGGCTCTTCTAAGAAAACAAGAATCTTAATGTATGATAATTTAATGTTGAACTAGATATGTATTGCCAATTTATTTTGGAAATCCTACTGAACTCTTCATGCAAGGAACTGTTCCTGATTGAATCTTACCCATATATGTTTGTTATCTGGCCCACTCTTTTGTAAGTATGTGAAAGTCTGTGTTAAGGTAGCTAGGAGGCATGCCATGAACTATAAGTTGACCAATAAATAGTGAATCTACATTCACCTTGGACTGAGTACTATGATGAATCAATGAAGTCAAATTCCTACTTTAATTGGTAACAACCCACTCACCTATGATCTAGAATCAATATTGAAGATTTTCTAACAATAGATCTAAAAAAACCAAATCACGTATGAGACTGAACACCATAACTTGTACCTCAGTTAGTCCTTTAGCATTGGAAAAAAATGGAAAAAAGGGAAAAGGACACAGAAAGGACCCTGCTACCAGTTTTGACTCGTACGCTGCCAGTTTGTAAGAGCAAGGTAACATTAAGAGACGGTAAAAGATAGACTGAGTGAGTAACTAACTATCATGTTCCTTGTTATTGTTGGCACACAAGAGAAAGAATCCAAAATATAAAATATTGAAGAATAATAACTTGTGCATATCCCAAGACAGAATTGCATGCAGATAATTGTTTCACTTTTCTTTCAATGCCAATTCTAGGAGGGAAAGAAGAATTGCCTGTAATAGTTTAGAGAGGAAAATCACTTCAGAATTTGGTGGTGGGGTAAACAAGGCAAAACTAGAGCACAGATGGGTTGATGGAACGTTTGAAGGCAGGATCCAGAGAACACGCAGTCTTTCCAGTAATTCAAACTTGTCTAGAAACCAAGAAAGAGACTAGAGACAAAGAGAAAAGAAGACAAGCAGCAGTTCAGTACAGGGATGACAGTAAAAGAGTATCACATAACCTCTCAAGTTTCAAGATCAAGTGAAAGTGGCTTGCTTCTGAGATCACCTATAACCTGCTTTGAAATTGGAGACGGGTATGATGTATTTCTCTTGTTGCTTCTCTTGGTGTGGCTGATTATGAGAAGACAAGACAAGTCTTTATGTGTTTTCCATGCTCCTTAAACACCACTAATAGGGGTGAAGTGAGAGCTAAGAGGTTTTTATTGTTCTAAAATTAAAAAACAAATTAACTGAAAAGGAATAAAAATAAAGAAAGAGTAAATAGAGACAGTGAGATGGTGGGTGTTTAATTATGGGAAAGCAAGGGTAAGATGGGAGTGGAGAGCTAGGGGGACAGAGAAATCAGAGGAAAAGGTGTTGGAAAAAACAAAATTTAAAGACAGAGACCGATCAAATGTGTTATACTTTTATGATTGAGTATACACATGAACTAATACGAGATTATTTTAATTTAATTAATAATTTTAAATTACATATATATTTTTGTTAAATGTTAAAAAAATTATAAATTATATTACTCTTATTTGATTTGAGCATGTGTTCTCTGAAGGAAAAAAAAGTGTTTTCTGAATGTTTGAGGCATTGTATAAGTCCTTTATAATTTTTGGTAGAGTTTTGGGCTTTTTAGAGAAAGCAAACATCTGCTTGGTTCCATGACATATGTAAAAAGGTTGAAACTATCAACTAGGTTGATTGAATATAGTATGGGAAAGAAGTAAGAACAAGGAAACAGTGTAGTCATTATTCCTACCAAAGATTCTCTTGTCTCTCTTTATCTTTCTCTCTCTCTTGCCCACTTCAAAAGTGCTTCAGATAACTCCATAATGCATGGGGTCGGGTCGGCTTTCATAGTTTCATATATTCCATCTATCATGTCCAGTTTAAACTATGCTATGCCTATGACATTATTTGTTTCTCCTATTTTTTAACTACCACACTGAATGGACCATAAAGAATTCAGCACATGTTCTTCCTTTACTCAGGTTGCGTTTCTAACTCACTCAAGTAGTAGGTTGGCAGCAACCTACTGGGAATTCCTCGCTAATTCACGAGTGAGTAGTTAAAATGGAAATTATTATTTTAAGTAGAATATTTTATGTTTAGTTTAGGGGAATAAAAAGCAAAAAGAAAAAAGAAAAAAGAAAAATGAGTAAAAAGGTTAAATTATTCTTTTTTAAGTTATTTAATAATCACTGATTTTATAAATAACTTATTTACCAATGAGATCTTTAATTTTATCTATGGTTTTTTATTTATAAAATTTGAAATGAGATCTTGCTTAATGTTTATTTTATTTAGGAAGATTTTAAATAGAAAGAAGTGGGTGAGAAAAAAATGTGAGCTCATATTTGAATTAAAATTGAGAGAAGTACACAATTATTTTATTCTAAAAGCAACATTTTTCTTCTTAATTTAGTACATTAAAATTTGTTATTGTACATTGAAATTTGTAAAAAAAATAAAACTTGCTAAATTTTAATCCAAAAAAGTGAAAATTTTAATTATTTGATAAAAGAAAAAAGTTGGACGAGACAAACAGATAGGTGGAATCCACTCCAAAAAAATCTTTCCTTAAGGGAGGAGATTTCATGGAAGAGAAGGGAAAGAATATATGAATTAATTAAAAATTGAAATGACATGAATAGCTTTTTTATTATATAAATTTAATAATATGAACAAATATATCTTTAAGATATACACTCATTTTTCTTTTTCTTTTAATTTTTTTTACTTCTTTTTATTCAAAAGACTTAAAAATCTATTCATTCTTTGTGTTCATCTATTTCTTTCTTTTTAAAAAAATTTATCATCTAAACAAAACAAAACATAAGAGTTTTGATGTCAATTCCAATGTTAATCCTCTTGTTTACTTATGTAAAAGGAGAATATATATATTTCTAATAAAAAAAACGTTATATAATTAGAACTTTTTTTCCTTTGTACCGATACCAACACTCCAATTTTTTTAAAAAAAGAAATACAAACACTCCACCCTTTTATTTTCCATCTAAAATTAAATTGAACACTTGTTATATGGGACACACATTAATTTCTTCCTTTATTTATTTTCTTTTCCAAACTAGTGACGTGTTTTCTTTTCGTTTACAATCCTTCTATATATTTTCAATTAAATAAAACAAAGCTTAAAATGACATACGTAACAAAATAACTTAATTAAACCTTTAGTGTCTAAAAAATTAGATTTTTTATTTTTTTAATAAATTTCTTCTAAAATATATATTTACCTAGTGGTTCCTTTTATTTATTTTTCATTTTTTATTTAGTTTCTCTAAATATCTTAAGTTTCTTATGTGATCCTTCTAATTGGAAACCAAGTGGAAAACTTATCATATTTGAGAGGGTCAAATGTGATGTTTAAAGGAATTGAAAAGAAAACTTTAATATTTAAAAAGAATAATTATCTAAAATGAAAATTACGTAAAAACCATTTAGTTAAAATAAGATTTATAAAGGACTTGTTTGAAAGAAAAAAGAAACAAACTGAGAAAATCATGAATTTTTTAAGACAAAAAAAACTTAGTTAAGAAAAAAAATCGCCAAATAAAACATATAAATACCAAATTAAACACACTCTTTTTATCTCTTTTCTCCTTAATAAAGTGTATAATTTTTTGTGTAAGTTTTGAATCGATCAAGGTCTAAATATATTGACTGTGAAAGAAAGTATGAAACCATTTGACGGTTCAATAATAAAATAAAACTTCATGTTTTTATTTCTTTCTAAATAAATATGATTGTCTAACCTTGCAACTTTTTGTTTACATAAATCGTAAATGGAGTTGAATAATTAGAGCAAAACATCTAAAATCTTCTCTATTTTTATTTCGTGAATGACAATCATTTTGAAAAGTACAGTTAATGTCATCTGACAATGTTGGCAATGATAATATTGTTAATGCGCATTCAAATTTATATTGGATTATCTAAAATTATATTGAAATATTAGCTAACCTAATTTTAGGTAAAAAAAAAAATTTCACACATATCAACATCGTGATCACTAGTCATCTTGCAGCAATGGCACCGTTGAGTAGAGAATAAAAAGAAATAATAAAAATGAAAGAATTTGGAATGTTAGGTATTATATAATGGATTCTAATGCAGCTGTGTTTTGATTCACAACTTGGGATGACAGTTTCTACAAGAAGTATTTTAATATTTTTAAAAAGTGATAATAAATTTTTATTAAGAGGAATGATGGAAGAGAATAAGAGATTTTTTGAGAATAAAATATTCTTAGAATACTTATTTATTAATAAATGGGAATAAAACTTTCTTATCTTCATAAGTGAGAATAAAAATTTATTGTGAAAATTGAGTGTAAAATTACTAAATTTCTTTATAGTAATTAACGGCAAATATATTGTTATTTGTTATGGAAATTTGAATAATAACTAAATACATTTTATAAAATTTTTCAGAAATAAAATTTTTGGATAGCTCTTTTTGTAGAAAATAATTTAATTGGAAACAAAGAATTTCCCCTATTAAATATATATCACCTGAGTGGAATGATGTTATTACATTTAAAGGTTAGGTTTGTTAAATAGATTAGAATGATAAAGAACAGAATATTATATACAACTATTCAGTACAAATCTGAAGGGGAATAGTATTTGCAGATTTCATAATCTTTAATGATCTTATACGAATCAAATTTCGATGAAATATTTATAAAGACTCTGATATTCAAATCAGAAGGAAGGATGAAGGTTGAGTGTGTTTAAAGTTAAGAAGAGCTTTTTAATTGGGACTTGTAAGACTTAATTATGACTTTTATTAATTCATCGTATTGTTTATTGTGTGTTGAAATGTGAAAAATTGTTTTTAAAGGTCATTTCATGATTCGTGGTATTTGTTATTAACGAATTGTGATCATAATCCCATTTTATTAAAAATAAATATTATAAAAATGTAAAAATAACATTATTCATTCATTTTTATGCAGAGATGGATTAAGAAAAGAGCGATCATGGAACCTCAACATTTCTTTTACAATATTTTTAATAGACGCACGATATATCAGGTGAAAATTCTTATTATTGTGAAAAATAAAAATTATAAATACAAATTATTAAATCATAATTTAAATAGTTAAAATTAAAAAAAAATACATATAACTTTTTAATTAATCACGACGTAACTTTTAAATAAATTTATATTTTGACTATAATGTTTTTAAAAAATGAACAAAAATTACATCAGTATAAATCTTCTATATTCTATAAATATTAAATATATTTAATAATGTAGATATAGATATATTATATATACTTTAATTGCTATGTTGTTTGAAATTACTTTTTCACATGAAGAAAAGAATGGAATAACACTAATTCTATAATAATTGTACCTATAATAAATCACATTTCTTGTCTCGTGCTTTTGTTGAATTAAATTTGAAGAGAATTTAGTATTTAATATTTTTTTTTCTGGTCATATCAATGGAGTCATGAAATTTTATTTTATTTTATCTCTTATTTTATATAAAATGGATTTGTCCTTGTTTACATATAGATATATACACTCACGATTATATAATTCTAATTTATAATTTTTATTTCTTATGATAGCAAATTCTTTTACTTAAGATGGTCAAAATATATATAAAAAAGAGAAAGAAGATAGATAGACGGAAGTTGAGAGAGACCCATTGATTTTTTATAAAAAAAATACAATCTTTAATTGGATCCTGAAATAGACATCACTTATTAATTTGGTCTTTAATGTTAAAGAAAAACAATTCATTTACTTACTTTTGATAGCCATCAATCAAGTCGATTCATCAATTTGGT
Source organism: Pachyrhizus erosus (assembly GCA_026544285.1). Classification (NCBI taxonomy): domain Eukaryota; kingdom Viridiplantae; phylum Streptophyta; class Magnoliopsida; order Fabales; family Fabaceae; genus Pachyrhizus; species Pachyrhizus erosus. The sequence goes on along the minus strand of JAMLFT010008337.1, from coordinate 126 downwards.
ATCATTTGTTTGGTTTCTCAAAGAAGTAAATTTATTCATTGAATTTGAATAATTATTACTTTCTCCGTCTCAAAATAATTATAATTTAAAATTTTTCATTTAAATTAAAAAAAAATATTCTAAAAA
>JAMLFT010008336.1:0-13757 GCA_026544285.1 Pachyrhizus erosus | reverse complement strand
TAGTATCGTTCCTAAATCAATCATTGAACTGAGTTTTAAAATTATGCTATTATAGAAATTTTGTTTAATTTGTACTTTATCCAAATTGATAATTTTAAAATATTCATAAACAATAATTTTCTTATATGTTCTGAAAACATATAATTTGAAATACATTCAAAATAATTATAAAAAATAATATTTTAAAACACTTTCCAAACGAGTATATTGTTTTTAAAATTCCTATTTCATAACCCAAATATCATATTTTTGAAATGCATGTTATATAATACAATAAAAAAAACAATTATAAAACATGTGATATGGAATAAACAATGCATGGTATGTTAGTGATCACACAAAAATTTAAAAAGAAGGTACATGTGATTTGGATTTTTTCAATGAAGATTGAATTGAGCTGAATTAGTCCAATATTATTTAAAAATAAAATAAAAATTAAAAAGGTCATGTTTGGTATCTTACTACAGCTTAAGGCTGAAGTGCTCTCCATTCTCTTCCTACATTTAACAAAACCCTAATGTTTGTCTTCGGAGAATCGCTTTACTTCAGAGTTCCGTTCATCTTCGCTTCCAGGTGATCAATTGCTACAGTGGTACTTATATAACATCCGTTGATCTGTATATATCCTTGTCATGTTTCTATTCCTGGTTTTTCTGTTTGTGGATGCATGCTTATAGTTTTTACTCTATTGCCAGCTATTGATGGCATGCTGACGATGCCTGGGTTAAGGATGAAAGTGTGAAACGTGCTGGGTTTGAAAGAATGACTTTGATGGACATTCTCATGATTGCAAATCTTAACGGGGATGGCTCATCAAATCTCACCGAGTGAGCTAATGTTTGGTCTGTGATTCACCCTTTCTTTATTTGTTTACTTTGTTTATTCTCTCTTGTTATGTATCATTACTTTTTTTAGTTTTAGGAGTTGATTGCCACTGAAGTGCTCAGCTATTTTATTCTCATGGAGACCACCCTGAAAAAAGAAAAAAAAATGCAACTACATGGGTTGTACTTGTAATTGCTTGCATATCCATTTAGCCTCCTAATTTCTTCATCGAGCCACATTAGTTTTTGTCAAACTAAGATGGGATCTTAGGAAAGCTTCTTAAGAAACAGCTATTCATAAATAATTGGTGATATTTAGCTACCTTTACCTTAAGATGGGTTTGTTTAACGTATCAATCTCTTTGTATATGTGCTAGTATGGCTCCACAGTGTATCTGTGGGTTGACAATCGCAAAAAGGCATGAAAATTGATTCCGTCCAACATTAGATGTAAGGGATGGGAAGAATTCTAGAAAATATTAACACTAATCAACTCTGTCGAAACATGGCTTTCATTTCATAGTTCTACTAAATTCCTTAAAGCAAGTTTGTTTTTCTTCATAATAATTGCTCCAAGTTGAGAGGATGCCCCCAGGATTCACCAAGATGCCAAAGTCAAGTATAGCCTTTTCTAGATATAAAAGTGGCTGTAGGCTAGTGCAGAAACAAATGAGCAGCAGTTTCAGTTTCAGAGCCAAACTGAAAAAACATCAAGCAATACAGTTTTTGTAAGGTCTTTAAAAATTAAATTATAACTAATCATTAATTTTAATCTTATTTAGCATCTCAGTCCCACGTGAGAAAACTTAACCTTGGAAGGAACTTTGGACTTCCAGAGGGATTCATCAGGATTTGTTTTTATTTGAAGAGTGGTAGGAAAATGGAAGAACATACATGAATGCACACCTAAGGGATGAAGGATGCTGATTGGCCTATGTCAGTTAATCAAAGTGTGCAAGAGAAAGAAGAAAGGGGTTAAGAGCATAATTGGGAAGGAGAATTCTGTTAGAGAAGGAGTGGAGGAAACTATCAGAATGGACAGCTGCCTGAGGTGATTGGTGAAGAAGATCCTAAGAATCATGATGGGAAATGGGGATATGGGGAGGGTGGGGTATCACTATCAGGAGGAAGCTAGGAATTATTTTGGAATTGTGGGGTAGCGGTTGCCACAGGGAAGACCGGCAGATAACCTTCTCTGAATATTTTTCCTTTTCAAGTTTCTATTCTCTTCTTTCTTACATAACTTGTAATGCAATCGAGGACGGTTCCTTGAATTCCTATCAAATTTTAATAGTGAATTTCAGTTCCTATCAGCAAACACTTTTTTATCCACATTAGAGGATAATTGAAAAGGATCAAGGAGTAAGGAAAGATTGAAAGGGTGCAACAAATAGAATTCAAACAAGGTTGATTAAATGAAGAAATGCTTCAAGCATATTTTAAGATTCTGTGGCACCAGAAGGAAAACTATACAAGGTGGCAATAAGTTTAGCATAAATAAGATTATTGAGATGGATGAGCGGACATACAAGATAATATGTGATCAAAATTGGAGTGGCATTTGTTGAGGAGAAAATAACAACTTCTTTCTGAAGATGGTTTGATTGCAAGGAGAAGAACAACAAATGCGTTCAAAAAGTGAATCAAATGGAAGATTCCTCAACTAAAAGAGGTTGGGTAGACTGCAACTTTAGGATAAACCATCAAAACACTCCTCGCCCTAAATTGATTTATTGAAATTTTGGTTTTATATGAAGCCTAATAGCATAATCTGATTTATGTAGCAGACTCCACATGGTTGTATAATTCTTGGTTATGAACAAAATTTCACCCAAATAATCAGGTATTTAAATTGTGGACAGCATCTTATTTCAGTAACAGCATCTTGAATGCAGTTACTGTTATAACAACATCGCCCTTGTTGCTGATATGTTTGCATTGACCTATAAACTAATAGTGATTATGATGTGATTGCAGTTGCACTTAAAATCCTGTAAATAATTGTTATGTGATCTGAGCATTAGAATTATAATTTTAACTCGATTCCAATTTTTATTAAATATGAATTGGTATTATGCTCCTACTAGTATATTTCTAATCTTGCTTAAGATTCTTAATGCATAAAAGTATCACTTGGTGTCTGAACAAGAGCATTAAAATGATAGAATTTCCAATGATGCTTATTTAAATGTTCTCAAAGACAGAGGTCATGCCTCTGAACACAGAACAGACTCACAATATAAAGACAGAGACCATGCCTCTGAATACAGAACAGGCTCACAATATAAAGACAGAGGCCATGCCTCTAAATACTTAACAGACTCACATTACTGAGGTCAAGCCTCTAAATATTGAACAGACTCACAAAGTAAAGACAAAAAGGCTGTGTCTCTAAACACTAATAGACTCACAATTGAGCTCAGCCACCTTATTTTTAATTTCCTTCAAATTCTTCTCAATCAGCTTGTTGAGTTCTTTCAGTTCTTCAACATTATTTGGCAGGTTTTCACCTTGCATGTACTGGAATATGGACAAGGTCATCTTCTTCTCATGATTCTCCTGACGCTGTTTCTTCAATTGCTCCTGGGCTTTGACAATCCTCTGCATGATGAAACTCTCTTGGTTGACATTCTTGCTTTCATCCAATACAGATGCGTCCAGATACCTCTGAATCACCTGTTTGGCTCCCTCTGGATCTGGCCATACCTCTGGCTTAGAATCAAAAGGACTGGAAATTATAGCGCATGCTGGGATACCACAAAGAATGGCGAGTTCACTCATCTTCTTAATGATACCCTTCTTCCTTTTCTTATATGTGGATTTCCTTGATGCAGCATCAGAGATATAAGCAAGTTTCACCTTCTTCCTAGTCATAGCTGCAATTGTGAAGAAAATAACAAGAAATTATAATCTTTTGTGCAATATTTTCTTGCATGAGATTCACTACACCATCTAGGCTTTATAAAGAGCTATCTCACCCATCCCAATTGAAATTCTTGAAATCCTTGTTTGGACACATGATACCACTATCTTGGATTCCAAACAGTAACTTATCCAAGCATAAATGGTTTTTCATATTTTACCATGGTTGTATTGGTATATTAGAAAAAATTTAAAAGCCACATGCCATAAATTGTTATACCTTAATGCATTGCCATTTTTTGAGAATATGCAAGATATGGAACTTTTAGGACCGTTTGTTTTGACAGAAACTGGACGGAATGCAAGCTGGCCAGTCTTGAATCATTCCTTCATTTGGATTGAAAGAAAGATGGGTTGGGTAGTAACAAGACCAAAACCCCCTTATTTTTGTATATATTTTTTTTTGTTAGGGATATTTATGTAAAATTATATATATATATATATATTTCCTTCACTTTTTTCCAAATAAGAATAATTTTTTTTTACCAAACTACTTAAAAAATCATTCAACTTTCCATCATTTTCTTTTTTCTATTTTTTCTAAATCAAACATACAATTAAAGTTTTATTTGAATTATATTTTATTCAGTATCTTATATACTAATAACATGATGACACAGTAATGAATTGTAGGCACATTCAATGAATTATACTTACTAGTGTGAAATGATTATAACATTTTTATAAGAATACTGAATGTTTCTTATATGAATGGGTGCATGAATTCTACAGGAATGGAAATAGTTAATGAAAATCAAGTCATTGCATATTCTAATCAAATAGATAGTTTTAATATCACAATTTTTCGTCTTTTTATTTTATCTTATTTTTTATATCTTGTCTTTTGAGGTGGTCTTTCATCTTAAAGGCAATCTTAATCGGATCCAAATCATGGAGCAAATCTCAATTTCTCTTCAGAATTGTTTATTTGGGTTTTCTTTTTGTAATTTGCATATACATTGGGAATTTGATTCCTTTACCTTATGTTGGAGGGAGAATTTTAGCAATTAAAAAAAATTGAAAATGCATTATATTTGAATTAATTTTTATTTTTTAAATACTTTATTTAAATAAAGTAATTCAAATTTATTATATATTAATTTTTTTGTTTGGATATAATAATTCAATTTTTACTTAATGTTATAAATATATATTTAGAAAGTTAAGATTTTAATATTAAACTTTCCCAAAAATAAACATTAGTCAATTTTTAAATATTTAATAATTAAACTTTACCAGAAATAACAAAAGTGCAGGTGATCTAGAATTTTAAATAGGGGTAAAAAGGGTTAACCCGTCCTCACACGCAAAAAACAGGTTGGTTTGTTCTGTCCTGCATAGAAAACGTGAGTTAAAAACTTAACCCCGTTACATTTACTCTCATAGACAAATTGTTCCGTCAAAAATAAGAAAATTAAAAATAAATAATAGATATATTTTAATTAACTGTATATCTTCAATGAATATTAAATAATAAATACTTATTAAAAATAAAATATATTATCTTAAAGTTTGAATAATAATTTATTTAAACAAAAAATAAATTAAATATATTAATAATATATTTATTAATTATAAAATAAATATTGATTATAATTTATTTAACCTATTTTTTGGTAGACCAAAGCACGACAACAAGTTGACAAATTGAAAATTTTAACATATCTTGTAAAAAATAGGAATTAAAATAGATTGTGTAACAAGTCCAATTTATTTTATTACTTTTAATTTAAAATTTTAAATAAATTACGTAAACATTTTTTAAAATTTAATAAAATTACATGAACATTTTTTATTGTTTTCTATTTTTATATTAATTCTTTTTAATTTTTAAAAATATATACTTATACTTTTTATATATCACACTAACATCTTATATATTATATTAACATTTTCTAAACAATAAATATATTAATTAAAATAAAATATTTATATAATTTTACCAAAATTTTAAAAAATATTTGTGTAATTTCTCCGAAACTTTCATAATTTGAGACTCAATTTGTCCCCCAATGGCTCAATCAATTCAGGATACTGTCCCACGAAGCAGATTAAACACTTATCACACATAATCATACCAATATGATTAAACAAAAAGATCAGTATGCACCTCAACTATTAATTGACCCTATAAAGTATTATGCAAAACAAAATTGCATCAATTATGATTTTACCAACAGAATTTCAACAGCACAGTCAAAGTGTCACACAAGACAAAAGTAAATAATATTTCAAATAATTAAATATAGAAGGTACAGAAATAAACTGTATTCTGGAGAAACTCTCACAAGAGTGTAGAGAGGTATTTATCCTAATCTTTTTATAAAAGTCTATATATTTTTATATAAACTCAAAAGCCACCAAAAATTATGCTGTTTCTTTTATTCCAGACAATTTTACTCAAGATAAACTTTGAACAATATAATTCATAAATAAGAGACTAATGTTATTTGCTAAAACACAAAGTAAACTAAGAAATTCCAGCTTAATGGCATTCACCATGCCAACTTAAAAGAATCCAAGAGCATCATACTTTTTTGGTGATAGATATCTAGCAATTCTTCCTATTAAGAATGAATTATTTGTTAAGCCCAATATGAAAAGAGGTCCATGTGATCCCAACCTTGCTGCTTGATCTGACAATACTCTTTTATGTTTTTAACCCAATAACTGAAAAGAAACACTAACCCGAAAATTAAATTGAAGAAAGAACACAAAGAATATTACAGGTGTTTAGCCACTTCCAAGTCAAAACCAGCATACAGGTGAAAAAGAAAAAAGTTTTGATTTGGTATCTTTCAATGGGCTAAAGATAGGGGTAGTGCAGTGAGCAGAAGATAACCATCTGTACAGCACTAATAGCAGTTGGTGGCCACCATGTTCTAATTTAGTAACTTGGACACACGCTTGAGACTTGTGTGCCCCATTATGATGCTTTGAACAATCTCAGGTAGACATTCAAGTGACATTATTTCATTTAGCAGCAAGACAATCAAAACTAGTACTAATACTATTTTGATCACTATTCACAGAAGGCACAAGTAATTCTACTCAGATTTCATGGATATTCAAAGATATATATATATATATAACGAATTGAGTAAATATCCACTTAATAAGGATGGGTTTGGAGTCGACTATTTATCTATTATTAGAAAGATAATTTTTAATAATTATTTTAATATTAAAGATCTTAATTTATTTTAAAAATTAAAAATATTTTAAGAAGTACAAACAAAAAATAAGACTTTAATTTATATGCATTTATTTTTTCTTGTTGAGTGAAGGGACTGTCTTGTCTGAACCTGGCACCAGTCGTGATATTGCACTATGCAAACCATTTGATCAGGTTGCAGACAAACATAAGCATTGTTAGATTGAAACAATTTTACATATATATCTAACAGTAATTCATCATATTACAACATTATATTAATGAATAAGATGATGCCATAATTATTAAATTTTATTAGATATCTGTTGAAAAAAGTTTTGCATTGATATTGTATATAAAATTTTAAAAATAATTCATATTCCATTAAAAATATTAAATTATATTAAAAGATTATATTTTTAAAAAAATACATGTATTACTTCTAAAATATTATTAAAAATACTTGTAATTAATAATATTTCTTAACATATTTTTTAAAATTAAAATTGTTCAAAATTTATTTGATATTAGTTATGTTAAAAGACAGCTTGAATGAATGTGTTTTGTTACATATTGATAGATAAATGTTAGAAATAATTAATTATAAAAATTTAAACAGTAATTTCATAGATGATAAAAAAAATTGAGATATGATAAAATTATATGAAATTAAAATTAAAATATAAATTTTGCATAAAGCCTCAAAATTTTTCACCACTACATTATACTTAAGCAAGATGTAAGTGATAAGTGAGTATGAATATATAGATATTTAGTGGGTACAAAGATAAAAATTAAAGTTGTTACTTGAACAACTAAGAAAATGGGTATAGATATTTTTTTTAACATAAATATGAAGATGGGTTCTATAATATTATACCCAAATCCTATCCATTGTCATCACCAATACAAGTTCCTTTTCTAAAATAATCAAAAAGTATTAAAACAATTTTTTCAATCAATAAAGACTAAAATAATTAATGCATCAAAATTTAAATAATTATATTTTAAAAAGTTAAATAATTTTATTTAAAAAATATTAAAAAAATTTAACACCCAAATCAAGTTTTATCTTAAAGATAAGTGCATCCTAATAGATAAGTAACCATTCAAAATGGAGTTATGTAGGTATGTGTTCATATAAATGTGTTTGTTCAAGCAAAACATATAGGTATGTGTTTATATAGACAAAACATACATATACTCTTAAAATCAAAAGCAATGAAACACAAATCAAAGAAATGAAAAACAAAATTAAATCAATTAAATAAAAATCAAAACACAAATCAATGAAATAAAAAATAAAAATTGAAACAAAAATCAATGAAATAAAAATAAGAAAATGAAACGCAAATTGAAGTTACAAACCCTAATAGAGAAATGAAATGTTAAGAGAGAAAGAGATGAACCTGCTTATAAGTATGGAAGAGCAAACTCTAATGAACCGAGAAAAAGTAAGGTGCATTGAATCAAGAGATTGAGAAATCAAGTGTAACGCTATAGCGAAAGAGATCGAGCGTAGTGTTGTAGTATAAGAGAAAGTAGCATTGTAGCAAGAGAGATTAAGTGTAGTGTTGATCTTAGAGAGAAAGTAACCCTATAGCAAGAGAGATCAAGTGTAATATTACAATGAGAGAGTGTGTGACATTATTGTGCGAGAGAGAAAGTGTGTGTGTAATGTTGCCTACGAGAGAATTAAGGAGTTTTAAAGTTATAATTTTTAGAAGAATTTAAAATTCTCTTATTTTAGTTAATTAAAATACCTTATAAAAATGTTAAGATTTTATTTTTTAAAAATATATTTTATTCAAACAAGTTATTTTTATATGGAGTATTTTAAATTCTTTTAAAAAATAAATTACCCTTTTAAATGCTCAATCCATGCACATTTAAAGTAAATAAAGGCAAAATAAATAATATTAACTGTTGATGAAAAATCGACAATAGATGTTCTAACTCATGTGTGATTTGTTATGTGACGGTTGATGAAAAAGTCCCTTATGTTGTTGTTGCATTCAAATCAAATTCATTTTTCTTTCGTAATAACTCCATGACTTCATTTCAAATTTAAAATCTTCTCCTTTATGAATAGGCGATTTGTAATCTTATTTTATTATTTTTCATTTGATATTAGAAATGCCTTATAATTTTCTTATTATATACATGTAAAATTTAAGCTCATATATAAATTTATATAATTCTCAAAATCATATCGGACTAGTTGATTCAACTAATTAAGAGCAAGTCAAGTGACCAATTTGTTAACTCTAAATAGGTGGACAATTCAAAATTGATTCAAATTGGACAAGAATTGATCAAATTGATCCAAAATTAGCAAGGACCGATGAAAATTGATAAAGAAATAGTGTAAAAATTGAACTAATATTTTATTAAAAAATATTATTTATTTTTAATGTTTCTTAAATTTAATCTAAAATATGTTTAAAAATAACTAAAAATACATTTAATAAGAATTACAAATATGCATAATTATTTTATCAATTATTAATTTTTTTGTTATAAAACATAATTTATTCATTTATATTAATTTACAATATTTTATATCTTGATTTTTTATAATTTATATTTATATTATATTAATTTTTCATTTTTATTTTAGATATAAATTTGTTATTATTAATAGAATTTTTATATTTTATTAAAATTTAAATTTAAATATTGTGATATATTTTTTTAAAATTTTTATGTGTATTTTAAATACTAATAACCTATAAAATATTGACTTATTTTAGTTTTTTAATATTAAAAAGCTACAATATTTATATTTATTTAATGTTATTTTTATGTATTATTTAATTAACATTATTTTATTAATATTAGTTCAACCACGGTTAAATAATTAAACCTTAAAACAATATTTTGATTAATTAATTGACAAGTTTAACCTTAAAAAATATTATAACTTATAGATTAATTAAGTTTTTAGTTTATGAACTTTTTTAAAATTAAATTTTTAATTCATGAACTTTTTTAAAATTTAGATTTTAATCCTTAAAAAAATGTTAACAGGTTCTTAAAATTTTATCCCATTATAAATTTTAGTATCTATTATTAAATAATGACATAATGGCAGTTAATATTATTACATGTTATTTTTTTAATTATTTAATAAATAATTATTTCTTACTTATTAAAAATGGTTAGAAATGGCTAGGACAACGAGTTCCCTTCAAATGAAAACAGAACTGCATATAAATAGATTTTGAATACCGACATCAAACAACCAAAAACAATTCTATTTTCCTTACTCTAACCAGAAATTAATTGAAAAAAAAAAAAAAAAAAACTAACCCCTAATTCTATTTTGCTGTAGGAACCCAAATGAAGGTTCCCTCTCCCATGGCGGTGGCATTTCAGATTTCGACCAAACCCACCTCAGATTTGAAATTTTGGAGCGTTTGTTCTGCGTTAATATCTCACAGAACTTGCATTTTTGTTGGGTACCCATAAAAAGACATTGCTTTGCCTTTTAGATTTAAAAGTTCACCAGACATGCCACTGAGTTTGCTAGGTTTCTTGGGCTTCAATCTGAAATTTTTTGTGTTAGAGAGAATTGAAAGGAGGAGGGAAAACAATTTGAAAAAGAAAAACCATTTTTAGCCACCAGAAATAATTTAATATATTTGATGAGCATTATCTGGTGATCAGGAACTGGCAAAAAAATGAACCCTCATTAAATAATTAAAAACTAACATGTAGTTGAAATGCTGAAATATATTTTTATGTCACCTTAAATATTAATATAATGAATAATGAAATTTACAGTCATGTTTTATATTTATTTTAGTTTTTAAAAAATTATGATAAATATGTAACAAATCACTTCAATTCTTTTTCATATGAAATGTTATTAATTTTTTATTTCTATATTTATAAGAAAATACAAATATGACAAATATAGTGATTAAAATATGTATATATTCAAATATTCTAATTTAAGATAATTAAATTAATCATGATTGATATTTATATGTTTTAATTAAGATAATTATATTATTATTTGAATAATTACAAACAATATATATTGTTATTTCCTTTGTCTCTTTTCTTTTATCTCACCTTATACATTTTAGTCTTTGTTTTTTTTCTTTATTATTGATTTTTTTTTATGAAGATTCACTTGATGATAAAAAATAGAGAATAAATTCTTGATAAATTAATATTTTTATTTTAATTATTTTTTGTTTCACTCTTTATTTTCTTATTAGATATTTCTACTTCTCCTTTTTATTCAATTTTTCCTTCATAGTCTACATATCATTATCTTATTTTTTTTACAATACTTGTTTGTAGTTAACAAAAGTGAAACTTTGACGAAGAAAATTCAAAAAAATATTGATAAATAATGTTATTTATTATTTTTTTAAATGATGTTATATCAATTCATTTCTTTATATGTAACTTGATGTATTTTTTTTTCTTGATTTTTTATTTGTAAAAATTTTTAACATATGTGTTTTTTATTTAATTTTATTGATTTGTTGATTTTTTTTTTATAAGTATTGACATTGTTGAACATTAGAGAGATATATCATCTTATAAGTTTCTCTTGATTTTTAATTTTGTATTCATGTTTTTCATATGTAATGTTATTAAATATTTAATATCGTCTTACATGAATGATAATGTGATGCAAAATAATAATAAACCTTCTATTGATATGTGTTAGAAGACAAAAAATATATAATATAAATAATAAAGTGTACAATTGGTTAATTATTATGGAATATTGAGATAATATAATAATTTATATCAATATTTTTAATTTTCAGTTTTACTTGAATTATAGAATTATACTTAATTAATCATCTTCCAAATATAGTGGATGACAAATATTTAACATAATAATAAATGAATAAATAAGTAAATCATTTTATCAATCAAAATCACATTTAATCAATTTAAAATAATCATGGATATGATAAGAAAATTATTATTACAAAAAGGAAATTAAAAATAAAATACAAATTTCAAAAGTTATAGCATAAAATTATTATGATAAAGATTTTTTGTCTTTTTAATTTATTTTCTTAAAATTTTAAAATAACATCAATCACTCATCTTGCAAATAGGTTGATGCATACATGTCAAATATTTAACACATTAATAATTTCACACTCAATCAATTTGAACCAATTTTAAAATAATAAACAAAAATCTTGAAAATAAAAAAAAAATCATTATAACAATGAATTATGAAAAAAAAAAAAAGACAAAGTAATAGTAAATATAAAAATAAAAAGATCTAAAATGATTATTGAACAAAATTATTAAAACAAAGAATTTCTTAATTAGTTTTTTATTTTTTAAAATTACAAAATTATATTCAATTAATCATCTCACAAATCAAGTGATATAATTTTATAATTCTTAATAATAACATTTTGTCAATAAAATAATATATTTTAGTTATATTATTTTTAATTTTTATTTTACTTAATGGTAAAACTATACTTAATTAATTAGCTTGCAACTGTAGTCATATATGTGTGTTAAATATCCAACATGATAATAATAAGATGATTTTTTTTCATCAATAAAAAGTACATTAATCAATTTGAATCAATTTAGAAATAATAATAAACATGATAAGGAATATTATATAAAAAATTGAAAAAGAAAGCAATTTTAAAATTGAAAGTAATTATAATATGAATTATTATAATAAGGAACTTACATTCTTTAAATTGTATAATAATGTTTTATTATTCATTTTGAAAACACGATGACGCACACTTGCCCAATAATAGTAATAGTATAACGATAAATCTTAATATCAACTATAATAAATCTGCTTATCAATCAAAATCAAACTCAATTACTTTGAAAGTATTTTCAAACAACCTTGAAAAAATTTGAAAATGAAATCAATTATTATAGCAAAATTTCTTTTTATTTCTTTCTTTTTTAAAATCATGATATTACACTCAATTAATCATTCTAAATATACAATGATATAATTTTGTGATTTTTAATGATAATTTTTTTTAGGATCAAATTTCAGAATATTATGCAAATTAAATATTACAGTATATTATATTGACGAAAATCCTTATAAATGGATATGCTTTGATTTAAATTTATTTTTAATTGTCTTTTTCATTTGATTAATTTTTATAATTTTATAAATATCATTTTTAACATTTTTAATATTGTTTTGTATGGGAATAGATTATGGATTGTAAATTTAATATTGATAAATAATTGGAAAATACATTAAAAATCATTAGAATAAAAAATTATAAATCATACCTTGCATATTAACTAGAGCAATTACAATCAATATATATTGTTATTTCTTTTGGCTATTTTTTTTAATCATACCTTGCACACTTTAGTCTTTGTTTTTTCTCTATTGTTAGTTTTTCTATGAAGATTCACCATTGATGATAAAAAAAATAGATAATAAATTCTTGGTAACTCAATATTTTTTTTTTATTATTTATTTCATTCTTTATTTTTTTTATTTGTTACTTCTACTTTTCTTTTTTATCCAGTTTTTTATCATACCTTATTAGGAATCATATCTTATACTGTAATCGAAATAACATTTTAAAACGTTATTTAAAGTGATTTAAGAATAAAAAATAAAACAATTTTTTTATTAATAATAAAAAATTTAAAAAAATATTAGAAACAAAAACAAAGTTTGTAAATTTATCAAAGATCAAAAATCTATTTATGTTTAAATTGTATTATTAAAAGTATCTATTTGACGAGAGAATTTGACTCTTTTAAAATGAGAGTGCATTTTAGAGGTAAAAATATAGTAATAAAAATAATTTAAAAAATGATTAAGGTTATAATTATATTTAAATTTTATTATATATATATAT
>JAMLFT010008335.1:0-13804 GCA_026544285.1 Pachyrhizus erosus | reverse complement strand
ATTAAAAATCTTAGGTCTAATAGTCTACATGTATAGAAGATTAAATTTGTTAACCTATTTAGAAATAAGATTTTTGACTTATCTAAAAAGTCTTATCACAAATTAAGTTATTAAATCAATTATTGAGTTAGATTTTTTTTTCTGGAGACAAATGTATCTTAGATAAAAAAAAGGTTAGACTTTAAATCTTAAGTTCAAAAAATAGGTTAATTATATTTTAAGGTAAAATCTTTTCATGTCAAAACTATTTTATCTTATAATTTAAAGTTCTATTTTATTATTTTGTTGTACTTTCATAATTGAACATTTTATTTATACATTGTTGTTTTAAAAGTTATGGCTAACCATTGAAAAAAATTAATTTATAATTGTTAGTTTTAAACTATTAATGTAAAGTTGGTCAAAAGTGCATGTAAACTTACAAGAAAAATAAACTCATGAAACATTAACCACATATACACTTAAATACTTCATAAATTGCATAATTTTGCGATGTTTATTTTTTTAAATAGTAAGTCTTAATTATAACAAACTTAAAAAAAAAATTATCTTTTCCCTTGTGAATTTGAAGAATACAAGTCTTTATTAGTGTTATTTTATTATTTGTTATTACAACAACTTTAAATATAAATGCAAAAAAAAAATTGTAGATATAATTAGATGTCATCATCAATTATGATAATATTATTGAACCTCGTGCTTATGAATTTATTGGCATTACTAAAGTCATTTAGAAATAAAGCATAATAGCAAAATGAAACAAGACAAGACAAAAACATATATATCGGTTCCAAATCTTTGATAAGGATAAATTTTTTTATCCATTTCTGTCCTTTTTCATAATCGAGTATACCTACCTTGCTCTCATCTTCGCCCTTGAAACTAATAACTATTTTTTAATAATATATTTATATATATTGTTTTAATTAAATTTAAATTTAAAATTAACTTTGTATGTCATTAGATTGAATAAACCATAAAAATCTATTGTCCATTACATAAGTTTAGTTCATTATAATAAAAAATATGAAGTCTCATAAAAAATGTTTAAATATATTTTTGATTCCTGATAAATTTGCAAATTTTATTTTTGGTTCCTAATAATTTTTTTATAAGTAATTGGTCCCTAATAAAAATTTTATTTTGTTTTTGGTTTCCAAAGCACTATCTAAGTCACTTTATTTTACTATTCCAAACATTATCTAAAGCCTTTTAAGAATAAAAATTAAAATTAAAATTTTATTAAGAATCAAAAATAAAATTCTTAAATTTATTAGAGATCAAAAATATATTTAAACCTATAAAAATAAATAAATATAATAACTAGTTTTTTGGAGACGGATACAAGATAGGTAATTACACACATACCCGTCCTCATTTGAACATGTCAAGTAATGTTTATATCTATATCCAATCAAAACAAATATTCATAATCAAAATCATAGCAAGTTCAGGTGAATATCTATAAACATAGAGATATTTTCCATCTTATATAAGAACCATTATAGTTTGTTTATCTTTTTTCTCAACAATCTTTATTACTAAGAAACATTTACTAATATTATTGAAGTTTTTTGGATAAATGTCATTATGTTTGTGAAGCTTAATTATTAAGACATGTAACTTATATAGGACAACACTTGTGTTATGTTTGGTATGATAGATCTTGAAAGGAATTATTGAGAAATATTGAAGGAAATGTAGTTATGGATAAAATGTGTCACTACTAGGAATTTATTTTAAGGGAGAATAAATGAAAATTTAAGTCAATCTTACATTAAAATTTTGTTCCATCTAATTTGAACACGAGAAAGGAAAAAAAGTATAATTTTACATAAAGAGACAAAAGATTAAAATAAAAATTTAATTTTTTATGTTTTTTATTATATTAGGTTTGGACTCTTATTTTTAAAAAAATTAATTCAGTTATTTATGTTTTTAAAATAAATAAAAAATTTAATTATATTTTATTTTGAGACATGATTTTGAATTTTTTTATTAAATATGATAATATGTCCTATTAAATTCATTTATATAAAACTATAGTATTTAAGTGATATTTGAATAAAAAAAGTTATAAATATGGTAGAAGTTAGGAAAAATGCATCTCATGAACAATTGAAAAAGAATTTGATATTAAATTTTTTATTTTTTTGATTGCTCGTTAGATTTATTTTTTATATAATTTTTATAATATTTATAATATTTTTCTTTTTTTAAACATAAGTTAATAGGAGTGACGAATTTGACCATCTTATCTTATTTTGACTAATTTTGTTATTAGTTTGTCAAAAATAAGTTAAGATAGACTGACTTATTTTGAAATAATAAATTAAAAATCCTGGTTTATCTTATTTAAAAGTGAGTTGATAGATTGACTTGTTATAAATAAATAATAATAATAAAAAAGAATATTTAAATGTTTTATTTTATAAAAATAATTTAAATTAATAAATTTAGTTAAAGAATCTCAAATATATTAATAACTTAGTTTATTTTTTATTTGTAGTAGAGGAATTAAATCTATAAAATAAATTAATAATAATAACATATGTATATTTTAATTTTTACAAAACATCAATAACTTAAAAAAACATAATGAAAATGTTAAATTTAAAGGATGAAAATAAAAATAGGATAATAATTGAATAAATAAGTGGTTTTTTAATTTCAAAAAAGTAAAAGAAGCACTAAAAGACGAGACAAAACCCAAAAATGCTCATGGATAAACATTCCATGTTGCCGCTAGTGTAGTGTAATTGGCATTATGTGCTAGTTTAGTGCCTAGCGTAGTGTAATTAACACCCAACATAATATTTAATACATAGTGTAGTGTAATTGACGCTTAATTGCCCAGGTTGTTAAGTTGTTTACTAGTTGAGAAAATGAAAAAAAAAAGTTAATTTTTTTTAAAAAGTAAAAGAAAAATGTAAATAAAATAACATAAATATCTTCAATAAAAAATAAATGTATACAAGTAAGGCCAAATGGATAATTTAGATAAGAAAAACATACTCTCTCTTTCTACTTGATCTGGATGCATTGTAAAATTTGTGAGTCCCACCAACTTTTACACAATTCTTTCTTTTCTTTTCCTTTTTGCTGTTCTAAACATAGTGTTAATTTGGTATTGTAAAAAAAATCTTTAAATTTATTATTTATCTATTTATGATATAAAGCAAGTATCTAGCCTTTAAATATTATTCTTTTAATAATTATTTGTCTACGCCTTTAGTCATTACAACGTCGTTGACAAAATCCACAGCAACAATCATATATTCGCCTTTCAGTTATTAATGGAAAAAAAAATATGAATCATTGAGGTGAAGTTTGGCCAATTTTTTGTACTTTAGAGGAAACATGATTTGAAGAGTCGTGGATGCATAAACAAACGAAACAATACGTATCATTCCATGATGTTTGTTTCAACTTTCAATATATCATAATGTAGACACAAAAAAAATGCTAATATATTATAACGAGAAATATTATTTAAGAGTAAATTAAAAAGTGTATTTAGATATATTTAAATATTTTGAAGATTTAAATGAAAAAAAGAAAAAAAAAAGAAAATTAATAACTAAGAAAATAACTTGTTATATTTTGATGAAAATGCAAACAGGGGGGGAGTCTTTGGGTGAACGAAGCCGAAAAACTAGGTTAGTGCCGGTAACTAGACTTAATAATTGTTGGAGGTGGAGCAATCAGCTACATCCGTATGTATTTGTCAATTCATTAATTTTCCCTGGTCCGCACCACACACAAGAAAAACCCTCCAACCCTCTCTTCTATTGCTTACTCACCGCTTGGTCACAAGTCGTCCACCATGCTTTCTCCGTCTATAAAGTCTAATCTATCTATCATCCATCCCCACAATAATAAAATAAAAAAAACTTGAAACCTTTTTTTCTTTTCAAATTTCCTTACTTCATTTTCTTTTCCCTCACTCAATTGGATGGAAATCTTACGCCCTGTTTGGTAATTTACTTCCCCCAAACGACTACCCTTTTTATTCTTTCTCATTTTATGACCAACCTCCCTTCCTTGCTGTCAAACTCTCTTTTTGTTTCTATTTTCTTTTCGGTTAATTTCAAAGAATGAAGTTGTTCTCTTTCCGTTTTTCTATTTCCTTGCCAAGAAGGAACTCAATTAACTAATAAATTAAAACCTGGAAAAGTGCAAAGCTTGTGACTAAAGTTTCAATCGCGACATGCTTTTGGGGTTGGAAGAGTGTGCAATGCAGAATATGAGATTGGTGCAGTGAGTGAGTGCGAGAGAGAGAGAGAGAGAGAAAGCGATGGTGGTGAGAAAAGTGGGCAAGTATGAGATTGGGAGAACGATTGGGGAGGGAACATTTGCGAAAGTGAAATTCGCTCAGAATACGGAAACTGGCGAGAGCGTGGCCATGAAGGTGCTCGACCGTAGCACCATCATCAAGCACAAGATGGTCGACCAGGTAGCACTCTTAATTAACTTTCCTAATAAGCTTTATATTTTATTTCACTGTGACATGTTTCATTATTGCTGCTTTTCTAATTCTATCATGCAGATCAAGAGGGAGATTTCCATTATGAAGCTAGTTAGGCATCCTTATGTTGTTCGCCTGCACGAGGCATGTGATGATTGCTTTCTATTTTTGTAATTAAGGGCCTGTTTGGCTTTTTTTCTGTGTTGTCATCTAATTTCGTATAATGATTGTCAGTGGAGTATGGAATATGCCAATATGGTGTTTTGTTAAGTAGGTTTTTAGAAGTATTTTTGGGCAAGTACAATCAAAATCAGAATTTTAGAATTTATTTTCTTTGAATGTTGGACTTTGGAGTGAGGGACAGTTCTAGAAGCATATTTTGAGAATCTTCCTTGATTAAATGAAAAAGGTTTTTAAAAGAAGAGCCATGCTGACTCAGCAAGTCATTATCAATGCTTCTCTTGTTAGTTGTCGCCACTCACAAGCACTTCTTTCTATTGTAAAACGTTGTTTTCTTCAGGTTCTCGCGAGCCGTACTAAGATTTATATTATATTGGAGTTCATCACGGGTGGTGAATTGTTTGACAAAATTGTGAGTAGCTCTAGATGGAACCTTTATTTTGTAACTTTACCCATGACTTTTATTAATCACCATTCAAGAGATTGGAGATGTTTGATGGTGAATAATATGATTGTGCAGATACACCATGGCCGTCTTAGTGAAGCTGACTCTAGAAGATATTTCCAACAGCTTATTGATGGTGTAGATTATTGCCACAGTAAGGGAGTGTATCACAGAGATTTAAAGGTTTGCATTGAGTGGGATCTGAGAAGTTGTCTGTTATCCTTATCACTACTTCTTCTAATTTTCTATTTTGCCTTATGCAGCCTGAAAATCTTTTACTTGATTCACTGGGAAATATAAAGATTTCCGATTTTGGTTTGAGTGCATTGCCTGAACAGGTCAGCATGTTGCCAAATAGCTTTTTATGTATGACTTTGATTCATGTAAGATATAATGATACTAAAGGGCTTCAAACTTGTTGAATATTCTCACAGGGGGTGAGTATCCTTCGAACAACTTGTGGGACTCCAAACTATGTAGCTCCTGAGGTAAATACAAGTCTGGCTTGTTATTTAGTTAAATTTCAGTGATTCAGTTTATCTCAAATGTAAATATTAACTATTCTTATGCTGACATCTGGATTTTGCTTTTGACTTTGTGGCCTTAGGTACTCAGTCATAAGGGTTACAACGGTGCTGTGGCAGATGTTTGGTCCTGTGGGGTTATCCTCTACGTCCTACTGGCTGGATATCTTCCCTTTGATGAGCTTGATCTAACCACCTTATATAGTAAGGCATGAATTTAAACATGTCAAATATATAGTTTACTGTAGAATAGATTGTATTGCAGATCGAAATATTTATCTTGCGTATTTTGAAATACATCAATTATTATTTATGTGCCATTTAACTTGATAATAAGTAGTAAATGATTTGCTATTATGGGGTCAGTTTGTCTATTTGTTTTATGTGGTGAAAGAGTATCCAAAGTAGCAAACTAACCTGAATTCAGAGTGAGGATTAGAAATGAAAATTTATTAGTCTCCTGCATCTTTTAGTAGGTGCTGGCTGAGTGGCTGTGGTTCTGACAAGCTATGTGTTCTTGTGATTAAGCCTCTTCTATTCTGAGTTCAAAGGCTCAAAATATAGTGCATTATCTAAGGGTTGCTAGTCTAGAATGTTTTCATCAAAATGGAATCAGACTGTTATTGATACTGATAGTTTTTGTTTGGTTTTTTTGTTTGTTTCTTTCAGATTGAGAGAGCAGAGTTTTCATGTCCTCCTTGGTTTCCTGTGGGAGCAAAAATGTTGATACATAGAATTTTGGACCCAAATCCTGAGACTGTAAGTATTTGCATTGCACAACAAGAGTTGTGAGACACAGCCTTTCACACTGCCTATTTAAAATTAATGTTCTACGGCTACAGAAGTGGAAAATGAGTTGAGTCTTTGATGATATGTTATTATGTTGTGATACAAAGGAATCTAAAAACCCTAAGAGTGTGATGATATATAGCTCTCATACATGATTGTGAACACTATGACTTTTTCCCTTTATAAGTGACGGTATTGGTAGAAAAAAATACTTAATATTCAGTCGTGCCATGTTATGATCTTATTATTTTTCTCCATTTGGATATCAAAACAAAATATTGAGTTTCTGTTGCTGGCAGTTGATACACACTGCTAACTTCTTTATCTAGACTAATTTTAATATGTAAAATGGATGACCTACAGTAGAAGTTTGTGTTTCATACAGAAATGGTTGGACAGTTTACCCATAAAATGTCCCCTCACAGAAGAATCCCTTTAGGCTGGACATGCATAGTCCTCTTTACTTTGTGCTAAAATTTAATTTAATTACAATGAGCAGGAGTGGCAAATACCAACTTCCCTAAATGCTTAAGGTTTTGTGCAGAGGTCGTGAATGGTTTTATATCTCTACCAAGATTAATAGATACAACAAATAGCAAAACTATCCCACTAGGTGAGGTCACTTACATGAATTATACGACACCATTTGGCATGGTTATCAAGATTAATAGATAAATGGAATAGAATAATATAGCACTTCTTTTGATGTGGAAAGACTATTCTTAATGAAAATTAAGGTAATCTATAATGATCCTTAATACTTGAGTTATTAATAATATGTTCACGGTTCTGATTGCGACTATCTTGTTGGCGTGGAGCATATATTTTCTGTTTTTATGTATTTTATCCCCCAAAACTTGAATCAAAGTTGTGTTCATCCTATAGTTAATGATCATTATTTATAGTAACTGCATGTATGGATGAATATGCTTTATTCATATTTGAAGTTCAGGAATTTCTTCCATTATATCTGTATTGGACCTTGTTTTTGTTTGTGTAATGTACTAATACCAGTTTTCTGATGGATTTAAATCTGACTTCTCGATCCTGATTCTTTCTAATAATTCACTTTTCCTTGTTTGTTATTGTTCATGTACATTTGCAGCGTGTAACCATTGAGCAGATAAGAAATGACGAATGGTTTCAGAGGAGCTATGTTCCTGTCAGTCTTCTTGAGTATGAAGATGTAAATCTTGATGATGTAAATGCTGCTTTTGACGATGCTGAGGTATGTTGTTTGTGTCTGTCTGAGATAGATCGGACACACTGTTTTAGGATTTTAATTTTAAAAATTAGGGTTTTTAATTTTGAATTATTTGTTATCATTATTTAGGGACTTTATTCTTTTTTGGATTATTCATTCTAGCTTAGAATAGGATTATCTTGTTAGAGTTTTGGTATACCCTTAGCTTAGACATTTTTTATGCTTTTGATGCTTGTATGAACTTGATATTTTCTTCATTTGGAGAGTATTTGAAACACAAGTAGGAGGAGCACGCCAGGTTTGTTTATCAGGAGAGTAGCTTGCCAAGAGAAGCACTTTTTGTTCCTGTTCTACATCAGAATCATACATAATGAGTACTGTGTGTACCTCTCCACAATTCTATTTAATAAAGAGGCATGTCAAAGAACCATAAACAATAAGAATATTAGTAAAAGATATTTTGGATTATCTTATTCCTGGAAAACCATTCCGTTACTGGCATGGCATCACGGAACCACTAGTGTACTGAAGAAAGCATCAAGGCTGTAAAATGGGATTTTCTGCTAAGGATGCTGAATGTAATAAAAATTGCAAATAGTACCTGTGTTGTCATCTTTTACATTTGATATCCCGTCTTTTTAGTTGGAGAGGCTCGCTTGTTCCTTCCTGTTGCACTTGAACAGTAATAATCTTCTGTGTTTTGCTGACTTACTGATTATTTTGTTGCTGAAGGAACAAAGGGCTGATCAACAATGTGATAACGAGAACATGGGTCCTTTAATGCTTAATGCATTTGACTTGATCATTCTGTCTCAAGGCTTAAATCTTGCGACAATCTTTGATCGCGGACAGGTATTCAAGTGTTACATGGTGTTTGCCATGAGGCTCAGTAATCATCTCTCTAAATGATCAAATAAATATACTATCCCAAAGGAACTTTGCAGAACTATAGATGTAATCTTTTCCTTACAAGGGTCCTGTGATGTTAAAATATATTAATGCACCTCCATTATTGTGTCATTTAAAGGTCTAAAACTCTTAAATATTTTCCATATTTAGGGGTAAGATATGTAATTTGTCTGTCTAATATCCTTATAGGACTCTGTGAAGTACCAAACCCGCTTTATCTCTCAAAAGCCAGCAAAGGTGGTTTTATCAAGTATGGAAGTTGTGGCACAATCAATGGGATTTAAGACACATATCCGCAACTACAAGGTTGGTAGACGGTAATGCATAGTTGATCGATTCCACGCTTTTGTTACTCTAGAGTCTTTTTCACCATCATTTTGTCCATTTACATACAGTTTTCAAATCTTTAGCATCTGATGTCATTATTTACATGAGATGAAATCTATTGGTCATTATTAATGTGATATATATATGAATTTTCAGATGAGGGTAGAGGGTATTTCAGCAAATAAAACATCCTATTTCTCGGTTATCCTTGAAGTAAGTTTCTATTCCTCTACCAGAATCTCAACAGCCCCTTAACATCTTGGTTGAATGAATAATTTTTGTTTATCTGCTCGAAGATTTTTGAAGTGGCTCCTACATTTTATATGGTGGACATTCAGAAAGCAGCTGGAGATACTGGTGAATACCTGAAGGTAAGTTGTTGAAAACCCCAGTTTTCCGCCTCGATTGCTTACATTTGATTTATGACAAAAGATGCACTTCATAATGTTGCAGTTTTACAAGAACTTTTGTAGCAATCTTGAGGATATAATCTGGAAACCACCTCATCAAGCAAGCAAACCAAGGATCTCGAAGACCAAAAGCAAAAGACGCTAGTTTCATCACTCGTGATACCTTTTGATTGAAAAGAAAAAAAAGGAAAAACAAAAAGTAATATGGAACCTTCAATTTGAAGAGGGGTTGACATATAGACACATGACCCAGCTTAAATTATAAATACGGTTTGTCTAGACTCTTTTGCCGCAATGCTGTTTTTTCTAATTTTAATTCTCCAAATACCACACATAAACTTGAAAGATTGTTTCCCAAAATATACTAAATTTTTAGGCACCAGAAAATCGATTTCTTCCATCTCGACTCTCCAATGAGGGATTTTTTTTTTTTTAATTGTGCTAAGGAGGTTAGTAACTCCAAAGTCCAAACCAACTTCTCAAGACATTTTTTTTACTTTGTTACGATGAAAAGTTGGGTTATGTGAAAATGGCTTTTCAATTGAGTTTTTTTTTTTTTTTTTTCATTTTAAACTTTTATGGGTAGTTTTAATTCTTTTAAAAATTTAAGTTATTTAACATAATATTTAATACATGTGATGTTAAAATTTAAAAACCATTCTTTTTTATAAAATATAAATGTATATCATCTAATTTATTATATTAATATTTAAAAAATATGGTAATCTAAAAAATCTAATGACCAAAATAAAAAAGATTATTTTTAAGGATTAAATTAATATTGAAGTTATTTAAATTTTATAAAAAAATAAAAGAATTGTTTTTAATTTTTTAATCACATGTATAAAAATATGATATATATCTTAAATCTAAAAGCAATTTTAATTGAGAAATAATAAATAAAATGTAAAATAAAAAATCCTCTTAATTTAGAAATCACTTTCACATAAAACAACTTACCACTTTAAAAAAGACAAATGTAAATAAGTAATGTGTTGAGGATGTCGGTATAAGGATTACGGACTTCCTAAGTTCCAACACAGTTAAAAAAATAAATAATTGGAAAGTCGGCACGAGGGAATCCAATTTTCTAATGCCGAAAACATTAATACGTGAGAAATTTTTTGTCAACTGTGATAATTTGAAAATAATTTAATTAGAATGTATTAACAATGTGTTTTTATATTATTATTTAATCATATATTATTAGATATAACAAATTTATTGATTTTTATAATAACTATTTTAAAAATACAATTAAAATTAATACTACTGAATAAAAATAGTTTATCTAAACCTTAACTTTCAGGTCAGGAATGGTTAAGGCTCCTTTCTAGTACTGGAGTTATCCAATACTAAAGGTCCACGAATTCTTGTGCCTTTCTCTTTCTTATTAGACAGTAAATGGAAAAAGATATTTTTCCTTTGAGAATGGTTAGTACCGATGGCTGTGTAGAGATCACAATGGATTTTTTTTATTGAAGGAGTTCTTTGGAAATGTTGGTGTTTCCAATATTCTTTTTGTGAAAATGAAGGTTTTATTTTTTGGTATCAACATTTGTTGGGACGTTGGGTTTAGGAATGTTAAATATTCTTTTAGTCTTTTAAAATTGGGATACTTTTTGTTTTAGTCTCCTAATTAAAAATAAGTTATTTTTAGCTTTTTAAATTTGTGGTGTATTATTTTTAGTCTTTTAAATTCATTTTGGAAGACTGAAAATCTGTCTATTTTAATCCCTTAAATTACTCTACCAGATTAAAAGCAACATTATGTGAATTCAAAGATTAAAAATAACAAAAATTTAAATGACTAAAAACATATTTAGGTAATGTTTCTTTGCATTAAAACAAGTTATTAACTTGGTTGGGAGTGAAGTTCCAAAACATCACAAGTATGCTTATAAGTTATAGTTGATTCATAACTTTATGGCTAGAGACTAAAATTTTCATTTAAGACACACTTTTCGTGAAATGGATTTTTGTGTAAATTAGCTAAGACGAGAGCTACCGGTGTGGATTCCTTTCCTTGGTTATTCTTCAGCAACCACCACTGTCTTTGAGTTAGTTGTTGCAACCGAATGTTATGGAAATATGCTTTCCTAGATCTTAGTTTGTTTTGTTTTTTCATATCTCTTGTAACCAAACAACAACCCAACCTCCAATGTATCTTCTCTAAACCTACCTTATGCCTGAGTAGTTACTACTTAAAAGTTGATTATGATTATAATTAATTATTAAATAATTTTAATTTTATATTTGTGTGTGTTTGATACATCACACAAATAGAACAATTCAAGTTAAACACTCAAGTTACAAGATAACTTTTTTATTTTGTGCATTTGTTTGGTACACATTAAATAATCCAAAAAAATAATATTAAGTTTATTATAATATATTTTTTAATATTAATTATTCAAATATGATGATAATAGTGATAGTAATGATGATAACAAAAACAACAACGATATTGACAGTGATAATAATAATGATAGTAATAATAACAATGATTATAATGGTAATGATAATGGTAGTTATAACAATGATGATAATGATAACGATAATAATAATGATGATAACAACATTTGTAATAATGACAAATAGAAATAGATATTTTAATCTCTTGAGTGATTTATATTTGGAACAAAAAGTTATCTCGTGATTTTTTGAATAGTAAATAAATAAACATTTGTCCTATCTAGTACCATTTGATTTTGTTGTCTTGTTTTCTCTATTTTAAATCAAACATAGAACAATAATATTTATATTATCTGATATAGTTGGATAAATATTCCACAACTCAAAAATTATGTTTTTAGAAGTAACACTCTCTTACTTATGTGTTAGGAGTGCCTTGGATTGCCCTACAACATTTTGAACAACTATCCAAACATGTATTATGTTGTATAAATTATTCTTAAACTTTTCATGATACATTAATATTATAATATTTAAATGTTTTTAAAATATTAATTATTTTTGAAAAACAAGTTTCATTATTCATTATATTATCAAGGTTATAAGTATTAGTTATATTAATAAATAATTATTAATATTATATCTTTTATATGATCACATCATGCATAACAAAATATAAGAATAAAATATGTTCTTTTGTTTTTAAACTTTTTTTTTTACAAGATTCACTTTTTATTCTGTAAACAATTCTTAGCATTTTTGGTCTTTAAATTTTTTTGTTAACATTTTTATATTCTACAAACTATTAAGTGACGAAGTGACAATCATATGTAAATTATTTTAGTAAATTGTGCTTTTAGTTCATAATCTTTTCATGAAATTTACTTTTAGTTTTTCATCAATTTTTTTATCAATCTTAGTTCCTTATTTTTTCATGAAATTCACTCTTAGTACCTCAACAATTTTTCATCTTATCTTAGTCTTTCACTATTATTTGTAATTTTTTTTATCCTCTTCCATCAAGTATCACTGTGAAAGGATGATATGATAACTAATTGACTTGTCAAATGAATTATTAGTTTGACATAACAATCATGTGGTAAAATGTTGCTAATTCAATATAATTTTTAGTAGTTTTAAGACAATCTAAATTTAATGGTGGTATAAATTGTTGGAAGAAGGTTTTGAAATTTTGAAGAAAAAAAAAGATGTAGTAAGCAAAATCAATAACCCCACAAAATTAACGACTCACAATACACAAATCAATAACTTACTTGAAACTTTTTGTGATATTGGAACTTGTTGTGGCTTGTTCTCTTTGTATCATCATCACCTTGTGTTTGCCTTGCTTGCTTCATGTTACTTGTGGAACAAAAGAGTTTGTGAGTGTGAGATTGAAATAAAGGGATTTAACATTTGTTTAAGTGAAGTTTGAGATTAGGATTTAGAAGGGTAATAAGATTGAGAATTCTCTAATTTTTATGCTTAAGATTTTGATTCATGGACTTAATGGTTTGTGATTTTGTTATTATTGCTTGTTATGGGTTGTTAGTTTGTGTTTTGGATCATGGTTTAGTGGATTATTTTGCTTACTACATTTTTTTCTTTCAAAATTTCAAATAGTTTTCTAGTGGTTTTATATCGTTAGAAAATTTATAATAACTTAAAATTGCTAAAAAAATGTCTTGAACTAACATTTTATCACCTATTTGTCATATTAAACTATTAGTTTACATTGCAAGTTACATGATTATTACATCATCACTTAATGATATTACTTTTTGTGAAAGACTATAAATAATCTCAAATAATTGTGGGGGTGGCAAAATAGGACAACCCAACTTATTTTGCCCTACCTTGCCACTAATATACAAAAAATAGATCAAGATAGCTTGACTTGTTTTTTAAGGATGAGTTAAAAATTATAACCCTATGTCATTTAAGGGTGGGTTAGTAGGTCGACTTGTTAAAAATAAAAAAAAGAAAAAGAAAATTCTAATTTTTTTTATTTATATTTGAGATTAAAATTAATAGTATTTAAAATTGGGAGAGTATATTTAAAAAAAAAGGTGAAGGAAGAAAAAAAAATTTTAATAAATAAAAAAAAAGTGAAAACTTTAATTTCTGTATGAA